>JAQZBX010017428.1:0-35569 GCA_029593785.1 Cabassous unicinctus | reverse complement strand
TCCTCTGTTCTTTGCCTTGCCTTTTATATTCAATTCCCCACCCACCAGGGGGTGGGGCTCAACACCCTACTGACTGACATGGCCCAGTCAACGCCCTAATCATAATTCAATCATGCCCAGATTAACAGATCAGATTACAGGCATGATCCAATTATATTTTTGGAATTCATAAATACATCCAATTCCCCAACGGTTACAAATTGTATGGATAAAGTAATGGCCATTTCATTGATGACCATCTCATTTTCTACTTATTCGTTTCTTTCCTACAGGTCTAAGTAAAAATATGGGAGGGAAGTCACCTGAAAAATAATGATGAATCTCACATGCTGACAGGAAAGCATGGTGTTCTAAGTAGCAAACAGTACTTGAACTCAATACTCTTTCATTTGGTCAATTAAATACCCATTCAAGGCTGTGAACCTGTCATTTTTATGCATACTAATTAAATATTTTATTACAAAATCCTAGAATTATTACATGTGCTTTCTCAGAGAATCACATTTTAGAAAAGTGAGTTAATGGGATAAACATTTTGGAATATCCTTAGACTTAAAAAAAACAAAACACAAAACTTTCTTCCTTTTAAAATCAATGTGATTTAGGAGGTCTCTTGAAGATGTTCAGCTTTTGATGAAATAGTATCCTGGTTTTAATAATCAACCACTATTAATTTAATCTTTATGATCATATGTCTGCAAAAAACCTAAGAAGAGACTGTTAGCTAAATAAAGGCATCTTTAAGATGTCAAAATAATAATTTGCAATATCAGCATTTCCAGTTTCCTCAATTACCATTACTTTACCAGCATTCCCACAAAGCAGAGAAACAACATGTTGATCTTTTGGAATGCCTCTTATTCCCCAACTCCTTATAGCCAGTCCATCACCAAGTCCTATAAATGAACCAACCTTGCCTTTCTACTTTCACAGTTGCCATGTTAAGCTAGGCTTCAGCATCTCACTCATAGATTATTACCACTGCTTCTGAGCTCATCTCCCTTCTTGTACAGCTTCACTTCAGCTTATGCACAAGTATCAGAATAATCTTCAACTCTCATTATCCTGTCATTATTCCTGGCCCAAGAACTCAAGTACCTTCCTATTAATTTTTACTCAAAACAAAACTCCATAGCTTAGCCTTCAACACACCTACTTTGTTTCATTTCCAATCAATTCTATGCCAATGCATTGCTTCATCTGAGTTTACCTGCTTGTTAGTTCAGTTTAACACTGAATTTGAACCTTTACCTCATTATTCTGCTTGTTTAAGCTCTCCACCTCTTTTTAAAGTCAGTTAAGAAAACCCACTCTTCCATTAAAGTGACAAGAACACTTACAAAAATTATCAAAATCAAATTTTCTAGAACTCTGGAAATTAACCAAATGTTTGCAACAATTCATAGAGCATTTATTAATGAAAAATAGCTGAATCATTTTAAGAACAGTTACATTTTGGCATTTTAACTTACCTAATTCCCATTTCCCTCTTCCTAGCTCCAAGGGGAGAAAATCAGCAGGCTTGCAATCACAGTGGCTGTTAAAACCAGCAGGCTTGTAGCCATTGTTGGGAGATGAATGGGTTTGAGACTCATGAAAAGCCTTGCCCCCACAAAGAATTCTGGAACATTTAAATATGTTCCTGCTCCCTAGAGAGCCTCATTTATGGGGCTTGACTTGACTTGACTCAGAGTTTGCACAGTGGAAAAGACCCTATCCCCAGGGTATTTTTTGAAAATAATCAGTGACAATTGCTTAAAATTGCACCTATCAGAAGCAGTGATACCAGTTGTGGCAAACAAAAGGGTGTCCAAAAAACTTAAAAGGAAAATCTGGGGAATGAAAGGTTTCATAGGAGTCTTCAAAAAGACCCAACATATTCCTGGGGATCTACAAGACCACATGTATGTGCAGGGCTATATGTATGTTTCAGAAAGATCCGAGAAGGCTCTAATCTCTCACCTCTGAATGACCTTGACGATCTTCACAAGGAGGATGTGAAGGCTAAGGCAAACATTTAAACTGCTAGAACTTGAAGGTATGCCTTAATACACTCATAGAGTACTTCAACAGAGGGGAGATTTATAGGTTCAAGGCATTTAAGCAAATCTATGCCCAATCATTAGGTAACCACTAGGCTAACCAAGCAGACACTTGAGTGGCCACATATGAAAAAGAATATAGACTTTACAGAATTATTCCAAGAGTCACTAAACAAATAAATAGCATCTGATTTCCAAAGTTTCCAGACTAGGTTATTTAAAATGTCCAATTTTCAACAACAACAAAAATCATAAGACAACAGGACTATATGGCTCATATATAGGGGAGGGGGAAGCAGTTAATAGAAACTGTTCCTGAGGAAACAGAGTTTGGACTTAAAGGATAAAGACTTTAAATCAACTATTATAAATATATTCAAATAACTAAAGGCAAACAAGAATGAAGACTTAAAAGAAGGTATGAGAATAGATATTAAATGAAAATAGAGATTATCAAATAAAACATAGAAATGATAAAAAGGAACAAACAAAAATGGTATAGCCACTTCAGAAAATTGTTTGGCAGCTCTTAAAATGTTAATCATAGAGTTACCACATGATTCAGCAATTCCACTCCTGATATATAATCAAGGCATTTTAAAATATATTTTTATACAAAAACTTGTATATGAATGTTCATAGCAGCATTATTCACAAAAATCAGAAAGTGGAAACAACCCAAGTATCTATCAATTGGTAACCAAATATGGTATATTCTTACAAATGGAACATTATTTGGCAATAAAAAGGAATGGATTACTAATACATTTCACAACATGATAAACTTTGAAACATTACGCTAAGTGAAAGAAGGGGATCAAAAAGACTGCATATTGTGTGATTTCATTTATATGGAATATCCAGAATAGCCAAATGCAAGAAGATAGAAATTAGATTAGTGGTTGTCAGAGGCTGGGGGTAGAAGGAATGAGGACTGACAGCTAATGTGTATAGAATGGTGATGAAAATATTCTAAAAGTAAATAGTGGTGCTAATCGTACAACTTTATGAATACACTAAAAACACTGAATTTTACACTTTTAAAAGGTGAATGTTGTGTGTGACAATTTGAAGCTTTGTGAATCCCAGAAAAGATCATGATCTTTGAACTAATCCATTCCTGTGGGTGTGAGACCCTTTGTTTGCATTAGATTTAGTTAAGGGACTCTGATTAGATAACTTTGATTAGATTGCTTTGCAGGGGCTCTTAACCAGGGGTCCCTGGAGAGATTTCAGGGGGTCCATGAGCTTGACTTGAAAATTCAAAAAAACATTATTCTTGTGGGGACGTGCTGGTGCAGGTGTGATATATTCATTAAATAATACACAGTATAGTGTGAACTTAGTAAGGGGTCTGTGGTTTTCACCTGACAGGCAAAGGGGTCCATGGAACAAAAAAGATTAAGAACCTAAAGTTTAGGGCCTTTGATTGGACTGTGTCAGTGAGGACTGACCCAGGTTAGATCTCTGCCCTCCTGCTAAAGTCTTATATAAACTGAGAACTGAAAGCAGAAACAAAGAGAGAAAGACCCTGCCTTGTGAGAGTGGGCTAGAGAAGTCCTGAGAGGCTGAAAGAGAGGCTGGAGGCTGGAATCAGTAGAGCACAGAGGCCTGGAAAGAGGCCCCTGAGAGGATAGGCCCACAGAGCAGCTCAAAGCTGAAGAGACAAGCCCTGCCATGCGCTTGACCACCAACAACTGAGCTTGGGGGGAAAGTGGTCTGGAGACTGCAGAGACCCAGACAGAATCATTTTGCCTTGCATGTGGCAGGAGTCCATGACTGTCAGTAGCCAACTTTGGTGAGACAGTATAGCAGTTTGATATTATTGATGAATTCCAAAAAGAAATATTGATTATGTTTATAAACTGGTCTTTTCCTCTGGGCATATTAGAATGTATTGGATTCAGAGGTTTTACTTTTACTTGATTAAATGTTTTGGACATTTTCATAGCCTTGGAACTGTAAGATTTTCTCCTAATAAATTCCCATTATAAAAGCCAACCCATTTCTAGTATTTTGCTCCTGGCAACTTTAGCAAATTAAAACATTTTATTATATGAATATGTCTCAACAAAGCTGTTATTTTTTAAAGGCATTACAATATTTAGCTCTTACATTTGGTTCATGACCAGTTCCTTCTGATCCTAGCATAAACTCTGCAGCCTTCTAGCAATTCTATATTTAGTATGTATTATATTAACTTTCACTTTCAAATTGTTGCTTTAATTCTTTATTTTTGTAATTGTGTCTCTTTATATATTCTTTTGAATTAATTAAATGATCTTCCAAGGTATATTTCCTTTTGTCACACAAAGAACTTTTTTCCTCAGCACTGTAAGTATGCAGTGAATTTTGCTAACTACTTTATTGCATGATAAAATTAATTTTTCATTTCTGTGCACATTGGAAAACTAGACAACATTAGATTACCTTGCTGTATGTGACAAAAGCAAACTGAAACAATCTTTTCCTATGATATTATATTTAAAGAAAATAGAGTGAAAAGGCTAGAAATAAATCAACAAGCATTAACGTATTTCCTGCTAAGTTTTATAGGCACAAAGGGGCCTATTAGGAAGGGATTATTATCCATATTTCATATAAAGAACTGGAGATTCAGCAAGAGCAACTTGCTTGCTTCAGGAACTCATCTGATAAGGGATGGAGCAGAAATTCCAACCCAGGCAGGATTCTTACTCCAAACCTATACACAACCATTACAATTATATCATTCCATGCCTATGGGGAAAGAAAACATATTAGGAGGCAGGAATAAGTGTTAAATTAGTTATACAAATGATGAGTAATATTGGAATTTGAAAAAGGAAGAAATCACTGCAGCTGGTTATATAAGGAAGGTTTCCCATTAATTTAGCATATTTCATGATGCACAGTGATAGGCACACAATCTGCATTAATATGTTAATGATTCCATTGAATCCATAGGTATTATGTAGTTTATGTCTTGAGTTTCATAGGCTTTGTAGAACAAAAGGAAATTTTACTCTAACTCCATGTAATTTTCTTACCATCTTACTGACATAGAATTATCTTTTTGGTAAGGCTTTTTTTTTTTTTTTTTTTTTTTTTTTTTTTGAGGTACCAGGGACTGGGGGTTGAATCCGGGAGCTCATATGTGGGAAGCCGGCACTCAACCACTGAGCCACATCAGTTTCCCTGAGTAGGTTTTTCATGTTTTTGTTTTTTCAGGAGGCCCAAGGAACTGAACCCGGGACCTCCCTTGTGGGAGGCAGGCGCTCAACTGCTTTAGCCACACCCATTCCCCATGGTAAAGCCTTTTTCTTTTCTGTAACACATCACAGGATTACCATGTCCAATGGCATCATTTTGAAAAACATGTAAATCAAATGACTTCAAATGCTCAATTTCTTTATTTAATCTGACTTCTCTATTCCAAGAATATTGTGTGGCCTTTTTATTCAAATATATATTTGCATATATATCTCACAAATGAATCAAAACTCAAACCAAGAACAAATAGTTATTGAGCACCAACTATATATAAAGTGCTGTCTTCAACAAATAAGTATAAAATTAGGCATTTTATGCTTATTTACAGGCTGATGAATTGTTAAATGTCATATGCTATATGGTTGTGCTATGCTAATCATTAAATAAAGTCAAAGCCACAGGAGTTGCTGTTTTTAAAGACTGGTGCCACTGAAAGATGACCACAGATTTTCCAGAGGATTTTCCATGACCATCTAAAAATACCTACTAAGTATCTTTTAGTAGCAATTTTTAAAAAAGAAAATTGTTAAAATATATTACAGTTTAAAATACCCCATAGAATTATTTTTGGCTTTAATCAAATGTGGGAATAAAGAGGCAGAAATTCAGCATTTGGGTCATTCCCTATTGTAAGAAGCTCCATTTAGTAAAATGACCATTATAGAGTAAATCCATTAGAGTCCATTGTAAAGTGACATGTAAAGTGTGAAGGAGATCCTGTTTGATGGATAGGTGCTTCAAGTGTGATTTTTTCTGATGAATCCCCATTAGATATATCTTTCACATCTGAAGAGCATCTATAGTTCTCAACAAAATGATTCCAAGAATTTTAAAAGGCCATAATTCTTAGTCAAAAAAGTCCTAATTTTAGAATCTAGGAAAGCACTTCCATAGAATAATTTAATTTTTAAAATACCAAATTTAGCATAATTGGATTATTAGAGGAATCTAATACTTTAAATAAGCCAGATACAAGCAAAATGTGTAAACCCCTGAAATGATGAAAGAACTATTAGCATGCAGGTTAGATTCTAAGAATTATAACTCTGTATTTGGACCAAAAAATACTATCTTATAAAATCATACATTTTATTAAAGAGAATAATTTTTAGAACTATCACACTCTTTCATGGGAGAATTTACCTTTTTTCTCACAATATTTAAAGTCTCTGAGTTGTTCTGATTGTCTTTGGGATATAGTGACCAGTCTTTCACACAAGCATTCACACTTACATATACAACAGAATTGCCCAAAACACATTATCCTGAGATGCACATTTTCCTTTCAGTCAGAAAAAAAAGTAGCAGCTTGTGGTGGTTTAGAACTGTATGTACCCCAGAAAATCATGTTCTTAAAGCTAATCCATTCCTATGGATATATACCTATTGTAACTGTATTAGTCAGCCAAAGGGGTGCTAATGTGAAATACCAAAAATGGGTTGGTCTTTATAAAGGGTGTTTATTTGGGGTAGAAGTCCACAGATACCAGGCCATAAAGCGTTAAGTTTCTTCTCACCAAAGTTCATTGCCACGTGTTGGAGCAAGACAGCTGCCGACATTTGCCAGAGTTCAGGCTTCTTGTGTTCCTCTCTTCCCGGAGCTGTGTTTCTCTCGGGGCTTAGCTCTTCTGGTTCCTCCACAATGTCAGCTGTAGACTATCAGGCGAACGGCTCACTTCTCTTCTCCTGGGGCCTTTTCTCCAACATCAAAACTGCTTCTCAAAAACTGCTTCAACTCTGTTCTTTGCCTTGCCTTTTATATTTGATTCCCCACCCACCAAGGGGTGGGGCTCAATGCCCTACTGACATGGCCCAGTCAACACCCTAATCATAACTTAATCATGCCCAGATTAACAGATCAGTTTACAAACATGATCCAATTATATTTTTGGAATTCATAATTAAATCAAACTGCCCAACTGCAACAGTAACTAAGACCTTTTTGATGAGTTTATTTCAGTTAAGGCATGGTCCAGGGTGGGTCTTAATCCTCTTACTGGTCTCCATTATAAACAGGATGAATACAGAGAGAGAAAGTCATGGAAACAAGAAGGTGAAAGCAATAAAACCCAGAAGAGAAGAGAGAGACCAGCAGATACTACCATGGGCTTTGCTGTGTGGCAGAGGAATCTAGGATTGCTGGAAGCCAGGATTTGGGAAGAAAGCATCACCTTGATGATGCCTTGGTTTGGACATTTTTCTCAGACTCAAAACTGTAAGCTTTTAAGCTAATAAATTCCATTGTTAAATGCCAATCCATTTTATGGTATCTGCTATAAGCAGCTTAGCAAACTAAAACAGCTTTTGCTATTGCAAATACCAAAAATTCTTTATAAAAAGCATTTTAATTGGGTATTGAGTAGAGGCAGGAAGAATTTTGAGATGCGTGATAGAAAATGCCTGGGTTCCTTTGGAGAGACTATTGGTAGAAATTTAGGTGCCAAAGGTACTTCTGATAAGGCCTTAGACAGAAATGATGAATGTGTCATTGCAAACTGGAAAAAGGTGGCCCTTGTTGTAAAGTGGCAGAGAGCTTGGCAAAAGGAATCCTGATGACAGATGGAAGGCAGAATTTGAAAGTGACAAACTTGGTTGTTTAGCTGAGGAGATTTCCAAACTATATGTGGAAAGTGCTACCTGGTTTCTCCTTGCAACTTATAATAAAATGCAAGAGGAAAGGGATAAGCTGAGAACTGAATTCCTGGGCACAGAGAAACCAGAAATTGATGGTTTGTGAAATCCTGCACTTCCAGAAAATGAGTCTCCAGAGAATAGCGCTCCATGTGAGGGTTTCACTGAACATGGGGCCAGTCAGCCATTTCTTTCAAGTCAGGATTGGGGTGTAGTTATCCAGAAAGGATATGTGGAAACTTCTTTTGTCTGATGGATTGGACCCCTGTGTACTACATGCAAAACCAACAAGATTATTATGAGAGTAGTATGAAAGGAACCACTGACAGTCTGAATTAAAAGGGACAGAAAAGGGACAGATTGAAGGAAAAATCACTTCAAGTGTAGGACCACAGAAGCTGAGGTCTGGAACAAGGACATCTTCTTTGGCCAAAACAGCCGACCCACCCATGGAGCAGACTAAGCCCCAGAGCTTGGAGATGGTGGGCCTTCTGCCCCTATTCAGGAAGAGTGTTAAGACCCCAATTTTCTCAGATGCCTGGGGGATTGTGGAGAGCGTGGCTGTAACCCCAATGCTTGAAGATGTTGGAGCCTTAAGTCCAGCATTCAGGAAGAGCATAGCCTCTGTGCAAGCTCTTGCAAAGTTGTGGGGCAGCTATAGAACAGAGGACAAACCATAGTTCTATAGACAACTCTCAGATCTTAAAACATAATGGAGAATGCCGTTCAGGTACAGAATTGTTTGGGACCCATGATTCCTGTTTTCCTCCCAATTTCTCCCCATGATGATGGGAATGTTTATCCTATGATTGCCCCTCCTTTGCATATTGGAAGCAGATAACTTGTTCTATAGGTTTCACAGGTTCACAGCCAGAGGGGAATTGTGCCCCAGGACTGACCACATCTATAACCGATTTTGATGAGACTTTGTGCATTGTTACTGAAATGACTTAAGGTTTTTGGGATATTGTGACAGAATGAATGTATTTTGCATATGGAAAGAATATGTCATTTTGGGGTCTAGAGCAGAGGTTCTTAACATTTTTTGTTCCACGGACCCCTTTGCCAGACAGGTGAAATGAATACTACTGTAATTTATTTATTGCATACATTCAAAAGTGAAGGAAATGCTAGATTTCAGTCAAAGGTCAGAGAAAATAAAGATAATAAGTTGATTTTCTTCAATTCAAACTCATGGACTGCTGATTAAGAACCCCTGGTTTAGAGGGTAGAGTGTGGTGGTTTGGAACTGTACATACACCAGTAAATCATGTTCTTAAAAGCTAATCCATTCCTATGGATATATGTCTATTGTAAATAAGACCTTTTTGATGAGGTTACGTCAGTTAAAGCATGGTCCAGGGTGGGTCTTAATGAAGTGCATTATAAATGGGATGAATACACAGACAGAAAGCCACAGAGCAAGAAGCTGAAAGCAATGAAACCCAAAAGAGAAGGAAGAGACGAGCAGACGCACTGGGCCTTACCATGTGGCAGAGAAGGCCAGGGTTACCGGCAGCCAGTCTGCAGGAAGGAAGCATCGCTTTGACGATGCCTTGATTTGGACAATTTTCTCAGTCTCAAAACTGTAAGCTTTTAAGCTACTAAATTGCACTGTTAAATGTCAACCCATTTTATGGTATCTGCATTGAGCAGCTTAGCAAACTTAAATACAACTACTTCTATTTATGAATCTATAGCAAATAATTTTTTCAAGAATTTATAAGTCTTCTATCCAGGATTTATGGGTACAGAGACATTTATTTTCAAAGCTATTCATAGACAATTAAGCTAGATAAATGATTACTGACCTCAGCTTTGCCTTTATGGGAAAAAAAGATACTTTTGAAATTCTGTTAAGAAATTTTGTGTACTTTGTAGGCAGAGCTTGTATTTATAGACAGATCTTTCAAAAACCTATATTATGTGGCTGAAGTATTAAAATTAAAAATAAAAAGGGCAAAACTATCAAAAACTAAAAGGACATCAAAAACTAAAAGGATTACAATAATATTATTCAAAGTTAAATATCATCATCGGTAACAGAAAACCAAACATCAAATTCCCCCACCTAAAGAACATGTTCTCCAGTAATTCACTGATAGGTAAGAAAATAAACAACAATGCCAACATGCCCTACAAGTAAAATCACTGACAGGAAAGTTCATCACTAATCTGTGTATCCAAAAGTGATTATAAAGTTCAGGCCTGAGTTTCAAGAAAATTGTAAAATATAGCACTGTGTAATCAAAAGGATTGTGTAAAGTGATTACCCTTCAGTGTATTTATGTAGATATATGTGCATGAGTTATATACAATAGCTAGAGTTAACTTCAGCATGCATGGAGTCAGTCAAAAACATCTCTGGCCATGAATTCACCTTTCCTGACAATCTAAAGACACATACCATCCTACTGGTAGAAAAAAGGAAAGCCAATATGGGACATCCAGGCTAATAAGAGATGACTGAAACTGAATTATCAGTCTGAAAACACATGAGGAGCCTGTAGCAATATCAAGACCAAACCCAAATGGCAAAATGATATAAGTAAATTCTGAACTTCACTGGAGATCATGATTTGGTCATTGAATTTGAAGATGCTTCCACTATGTTTCAAAAAAAAATCAGAACCACTATGAAATTCAAAGTGTTGTGAGAGAAACAAAGCATATACTTCAAAAAAACTTTGTGGTTGGATTATGCCATCCACTGCATGGTATAAGTGTGGGAAACCTATGAATGAACATATTGTTTGTTGGCATGAACAAATGCTGAACTCAGTAAACTATGTCAGTTAGCAATTATTTCAATCATTTCTGATGTCAGTAACAATCAGCCTAGTATTTTTTTTATCTAGTTCTGCTCTGAGTTTTCAGATCCATTTTTTTCTTGAGCAGCTTTTGAAGTCTGGCAGACCTGGATCCAAGCCCCGGTTACCATGCTTGGATCTTGCTACTATGTGTAGCAAGTCACTGAACCTGTGCAAGCTTTTGTTTCTTCATTTGTAAAATGGGAATATCTTTCTCAAAATGTTGCTTTGAGAATGAAATAAGATACCCTGTGGAATGCAGAGGCAGCAAGTATGAGCTTCTTTTAGGACAGCTTCTTTACTCCTGCCTATGAGCTATACTAAGCATTTCATGACAAGAGACCTGGGAACATAGGTAGTCTACAAACACCCACATATTTAATCAGTCAGTCAAGACAGGAGAATAGGTGACAAGAGCAACTGTTCCCCAGCCTGGCTGTGCATGCAAAATATCAGTGAAGCTTTTAAAAAGCATAGAGGTCTGAGCACCTTCCCCAGCCTCCAACACTGAAATTCTAATTCAGTAGTTCTGGGGGTGAGGTAGCACCTCTGTATCTGTATTTTTGGAAAGTTCCATGTCTGACTTTTTTTTTTTCTTTATTAGAGAAGTTGTGAGTTTGCAGAACAATCATGCATAAAATACAGGATCCCCATATACCACCCCACCAACAACACCTTGCATTGGTGTGGAGCATTTGTTGCAACTGATAAAACACATTTTAATAACTGTACTATTAATTACAGTCCATGGTTTAACTTAGGGTTCACTGTGTGGTGTAGTTCCATGGATTTTTTTATTTTATTTTAATTCTGCTACCATATATACAATCTAACATTTCCCCTTTTAATCATATTCAGATATGTATATTTCAATGCTGTTAATTGCATTCACAATGTTGTACTACCATCACCACCATCCAATACCAAAATATTTCCATCATTCCAAATAGGAAACCTGTATATTTTAAGCCTTAACCTCCCATTCCCTACCCCCACTGCAGCTGATTTGGTGTACCACAGTCCCACACTGGTAATCTTTCTGCTGCATAAAATTTTTCATAGTTTTCAGGAATATCATTTTAAAAGTCCTTAGTGTTTTCTTTCTCAGGCTGAAAAAGCCAGCTATTTTAACTCTTCCTTTGCAAGACCCTTTCTAATTATTTGATTATTCCTGTAGGTCTCCTTTGAATCTTAGCTAAATTATCTGACTGTCTCTTTTGGTTATGTGACTCCATTTATCATCAGTGAACTTACTGGAAGCAAGAAGGAGAGTTACTGTAATTAAAAGAACTATTGATGTACTCCTAAGATACTGTTAACTGCACAGGACGTTTTAATTATTTTATCTTTTCTTCTTGGGAAGACAAGACCAGGGCATTCTAGGCACCTTTGGGCTAGCATTGTTTCTAGGTCTGTGAAAGCAACTGGACTTGTTTCCTTTACTCCCTCACAAGCTACAGTACTATAAAGCATAGTTAAGTTCTGATGGGGTATAGCAAATATATTCAACATTCAACCAACTTCTATTGATTCTCTCATTTCATAAGGGACTAAAGCAAGCCTAGAACTTTTCCTGTCTTTTACTTCTTGAATTTGTTCCTTAAGGATATAAATACTCTAAAAAGTGAAACAAAACAGAGAAAATATTCCCTTGAATTATTCATAATAACCAGCTTCAAGCCTTTTTCTCACCATGGCCCTCAGTGGGTACCTTGTGAGGTTGGATGGGTTTTGTCTGCTTGTTTGTTTTTATTTAGGTGACTGTACTATTTGGGGGCAAAGGGACAAGTGGGCTGGTGAAAGTTATTTGCTGTCTGATGAGAGAACTAATCGTAAGGTATATAT
The DNA here is from genome assembly GCA_029593785.1 of Cabassous unicinctus. Lineage (NCBI taxonomy): Eukaryota > Metazoa > Chordata > Mammalia > Cingulata > Chlamyphoridae > Cabassous > Cabassous unicinctus. The sequence continues at coordinate 22,989 of JAQZBX010017428.1, read as the reverse complement.
TCTTTCCTTGGTTAGAATTTGAATAGCTTCAACATTTTTGTATTCTAGGGAGAGAATGGTACAGAGAGAACCAAAAACAAACAAACAAACAAACAAAAAACAAAGGAAATACTTCCTTTTAATTTATTATAGAACATTTATCATCATGAGTTCAACAAATTTCCATATCTATGTTCTTTTTACTACATATATATTAAAATTGTTATAAAGGGGCTTCTTTGTTAAAAATCGTAAATGGGCTGCTTTTTTGGAATGGTATGGACTACGATGAGAGTTTTCCTTTATTTCATAAGATAACCTGTCTTCTTTTCCATCCTCTCACAGGTTTTAATCTCATAGTGTTATGTGGGTTCTTTTTACCTATAGATGGGATCCTCTCCTTTTTTTAGAGGGGAACTCAAAACTTAGCCCAAAAGAATATTAAAAATGTATGGGCTTTATAGTCAGAGGGACTTGGGCAACAATGCCAACTCTGTCACATAAAATGGGCAAAGTAGAATTGAATATAAGGATTAAAATAGATAATTAATGTAATGCATCTAGATAGCTGGCACGTGGTGCCACACAACAAATTACAATTGATCATTCATTCATTTATTCCACTCCCTAAAGAACAAAAATACATAATAGAAATAAAATACTAATCTAGCAAATAAAGCCAATTAATTGATAAGTAGTACTTGAACATCTATTATGTATACGGAAGTACTAACTTAAGAAAGGCGCATTTTTCAAGAGTTTGTAAACTGGTTTAACATACTAAGCATTTGCCATAAAAATTATTTTATAACCCATAAATTAGTAAAACCTACTAAAATCCTAACCTGTCTCTACTATATGTTCTAAAAGCCCAGATAACCACATACGTAATCATATAACAAATTTCCAGGGACACATTCCACCCAGCTGCTGCCCCCAATAGAGGGATCAATGATTCTTCCCTACTAAGATGATGGCTCAAAGACAATAAGTTTTATGCTAACTGGAGACAATCCATGGTGGCTCCAGTGGCAGGATTCAGGGTTCCATTAAGCCAGGAATAAGGGTAGGCAGTTGTATTAGTCAGCCAAAGGGGTGCTGATGCAAAATATCAAAAATCTGTTGGCTTTTATAAAGGGTATTTATTTGGGGTAGAAGCTTACAGTTACCAGGCCATAAAGCATAAATTACTTCCCTCACCAGTCTATTGCCCATGTTGGAGCAAGATGGCTGCCAACGTTCAGCCTTAAGTCTCCATGGTCAGGCTCTCTAGGCTTTGTCTCTCTCCTCGGGGTTCAATTCTCTCTGGGCTCAGCTCCTCTGTTTTCTCCACAAGGCCAGCTGTGAACTGTTGGCAAATGGCTTGTCTCTTTGCCCAGGGCCTTCTCTCCTTCCTCACGACCAAGCTCCTCTGTGTGCTTATTTCCCAGGGCGCCAACTCAAAAACTCCAGCATCAAATCTCCAACAAACTCCTCTGCTCTGCTGTGTGCAGGGACTCAACGTCCTACTGACGTGACCAGTGAAAGCCCTAATCATAATTTAATCACACCCAGGTACAGACCAGTTTACAAACATAATCCAATATCTATTTTTGGAATTCATAAATAATGCCAAACTGCTACAGCAGTGTTCTGAGAACTGAAAGATGAGACTCTCTACTTTATGCATGATAAAATAGAACTAAGTGAAAGAAATGAGCTGGGGTCAGGTCGGCTCTAATGAGAGGGGAAAATAGCTAACTTTAATAGAGTTGTGAGATGGTTCAGTTCTGGAAAGGCGGAAGAACATTAGGAAGGTTGGAGAAGTATGGATGGATTAGCTACAGGGTTGGTGTCTGTACTGCCAACAAGGAGAATTGATTACTTAGGAAAGAGCTAGGGCACAGAGTATATATGTCACAGGCAGCAGGAGGATGAATAATAAGAGGATGAGTATCTGGGTTAGGTGGCCTTCAGGGGGAGGTCCCTATAGCAGTGAGACACTGGGTAGAATCTAAGGGGAATCTTCAGTGAAATTCCCAGTAAATGTGGCCTTGGAAAGGGGAAGGAAGAGAAATCCCTTCAACCATACTAGCTGTGTAAAGCAAATTACTTAGGTTTTGGAATTAGATGTGGGCTTGCACATGAGTTTGCCCACTTACTTTCTAGCTTTTTATTTTAAGCAAGTCACCTAAACAATAAACATCATTTGCTTAATCACTAAACTTTATATAATAATGCCTACATCAAAAGACTCCTGTGAGGATTATGAGATAATGTTAGTTATTCTTGCCATTTTTTATTTTCTTTTACTTCAGTTTTAAACATCAAGTTCTGACCTTGAGAAGTTTACCTTTCTGCCCAAGAGAGACAACCCAAATCCCATTTCATAAAAAAGAAAGAGAAAGAACATGGAAATTTAAATGAATGCTATGTGTGGTTGTGAGGCACCGGACCTAGGAGGCAATTGGGGGCTGAAATTCTAGCCCTAACTCTACAGCCAAACAATGGTCCTGGCTTAAAACTGAATCCACCAGAGAGGGGTGCCCTATTCTAATCCATTCAAAGGTTCTGTAATGGCTAGCAGGTGGCTCTGAGAGTGGCCCCCTAGGAGAGAGAATATAAGCTACTCTTTTGAGCGGCAAAGAGCCTTTCATGTTCAACAAACTTAACACTTCCGTCTTAAATGTCTATTGAATGGAACTGAGCGCTACTGAGTAACTGTATTATCCTCCAGTCCTATGTTCAGAACAAATCTGTTAGAAATACACTGTTCAAATATTCTAAAAATATCAAGCACTTTTTTCTTTCTCACTTTACATTTATAACTCCCAGAATCATATTCAGAGAAGTAGGGCTTAAATATAGAAGAGGTTATGCTACATTTATTACAGAGGATACCGTCATAGAAAATAAGGAATTGCAAATTGCAAGAAATATTTTTGGAGAGTTTTGTTTTTGAGTTAGAATTTTATGCCCTTATCTGATGCTGCCCTGTGTTACAAAGAACTAAAACAAAAATCATAGTTAAATGACAGAAATTATAAATCTGAAAGAGCAACAAAATTTTCCCTAAATAATCAAATAAAATCTCAAACTCATAGTGCTGCCCATTACAGAATAATATTGAATTTTCCATTTCTTACCAAGATAATTGATCTATCTTTCCCTAATTTTTGTTTTGGCTACCAAAATGTAAACATCAAAATCTAAGAGCACATCATCAGAATCTGTTCCACTGATTTTTGCTAAAGAACATCTATAAATTGTGTTAACACCTTCTAGCTGATAAAGGCAGTATTTCCAGGGGTTGGACTATCAAACCCAAATTCCTCTACCTGGCCCTGAAAGATTTTCCACCAAATGGCCTTTCCCCTTTCCCTCACCTCATTTCTTTTAACCATTTTGTTTTCTAATATTTAACAACTTGACACATTAAATATTCCATAAATATCTGTAGAAAGAAGGAAGAAAGGAAGGAAGAAAGTGAGGCAGGTCTACAAATGTGGATTTTAGGGGCAAAAGGAAAGCCCTCTATTCTACATATTCCACAAAATACCTTTCCCATCTCTGACAAATATATGGAATTTTGTCATTAATGTAGTCCTTCAGATATTAACTTATTTAAAAATATAATCTCCTTGGAGGGTCGACATTGGTAAAGTAATTTATTCACCAATGCTATCTTAAGAAATAATTTAGGAGCCAGAACAAGAGAGAGTACAGATAAATGAAGAGGAAAAGCAATACATAAAAGGAGTATTCTGGGAATGACAGTGCTTCTTTGCTACTTTTTTTTTTTCTAAACTCATTTATTCTGCTGGCCAGTCATTTTGACAATTATTAGCTCCCATGCATCCTAGGGATACAGCTATTCAATTAGTAGAAGTTGGAGATATATTTATTCTGCAAATGTTATTGGGTTTCTACTCTGCCAGGCACATAAATGTAGGGAACAAGATTGTCTAGCCAGAATTGTAAACACTGAACAAATAACAACTGTGATGTGTGTAATCATGGAGAACTGCCACAAGAGCTTAAAACAGAGAGGCAAAATAGCAGGGAAGTGGAAGTGAGGGTGGGGCTTAGGGAAAGTTCATGAGTAAGCAGTAATTCACCTACATTTTTATATTAGATATTGCCCCTGTGTCATAGCTATCAACTCAATCCTTCAAACTTTGCTTAAAGTGTCCTCCAGGAAGTCTCCCCCAATTGGCTGTTTCTTTCCCTCCTTTTTCTCCTTCAGTACCCAAGTTTGCATTTCACACAATATCCAAATTGGGTGATTGTTTCAAAGGGCAAATATATAAAAACCCATATTTACTAGCTGTTTTAGATGGCTATGTATACTACAAAAAGATTCTTTCAAATAAAAAGAGTGCCATCACACAGTCAAATATGATTTCTTAAAGAAGAAAAACACATGTAAATTTTCAGCAACTTATTTAGGGTAACTATCATTGTGCCAACAAATTCTTATTGTGGAACTAGTATTGAGAAATGATATAAATCTAATTTAAGACTGCTTTGTAAAATATTTTGAAAACAGTTCAAAGTTGTGTTCTGTCTTCCAGACTAGGCAGTATTCCTCTCAAGATCTCGAAACCCCCAACATCATTTACAAAACAGATATAAAAAATATTACGGGTGATAAAAAGCTTTTTCCACTAATATCCTTGTTCTAATATGCATAGCTATAAAAACAGGGAAGGTATATACTACCTATTTTGTGTCCCCCAAATAATGATTTTAACAAATGACAGCCAGAAAGCAGACGCAACTATCTCCTATTTTGCTTTTGCCTTTTCCAAGAGCATCAAGTCATATAAATGAAGTTCAAATCTCCAGCCCAAGTATGCCTACACCTCAGGGCATTAAAAGAACTTACATATATTGATCAATATTGATTGCTGTGAATGCTTTCTCTATTTCTTTATAAATCATGGTGAGTTTAATAGATAATCAAAGACTGAATAGGGACTTTATTCCAATTTTCAAAATGGAAGTTGAGGCAGAAGACTTGGAAGTTTATCAATCCCTGACTAATGGTTTTTAGTTAAGCAGATGGTTTTTTAGGTCTTACTAAATAAATTGGTATTCATGAAACCCAATAAAGGTTTGCTAAATCAATTTATGCTAAGATAAATTTATTTCCTCCTATCTTTCCCCTTCCTTCACTCCTTCCTTCCTATCTTCCTTTTATTTCTCTTATTCAAGAAGAGCTTGCTTGTCCAATATCCCTAGGGAGGTTTTACGTAGAATCTTTGACAAAGTGAGATGTGTGCCAAAATAAAGTGTCTGACAAAGAATTCTGCATACAAGATGAAGAAATTGAGCTTACCAACAGCAAGGTAGAAGAAGAAACTTAGCTAAACAACATTCATTCACTAGATAATGCAAAGATAAAGGAGATCTCTAGTGATTTCCATGGTGCTCTGTCCACTGATCTTCCTATGTGGCACTTTATCAGTGTCTTAGTCATAGGCATGTTGATTGCAAAACACAGTGGAAGCTGACACCTGCATCAGACTTACCAGAGATGCTTGCTCAAAATTCATACTCTGTGCTGTTCTCAAGATGTACATAATCAAAATTTTGGGATTGGGTAGGAAATATGTGTTTTTAACAAACACCATCATTAATTATTTTGCACACTTAGGTCTGAGAACCATTGCATTGATTATCCTCCACTGCTGTGTTCCTCCATTTGATCATTAATTTAAGTGTTATACCTTGATTTAACTTTTTTTTTTTCGAGGTACGCGTATGTGGGAAGTCAGCGCTCAACCACTGAGCCACATTGGCTTCCCTTAGTTGGTTTTTTCATTTGTTTTACTTGTTGTTTGTTTTTTTGTTTGTTTGATTGTTTGTTTGTTTTTTCAGGAGGCACCAGGAACCGAACCCAGGACCTTCCATGTGGGAGGCGGAAGCTTAACCGCTTGAGCCACATCCGCTCCCCTTGATTTAATTTTATTCAGATGTCCTCCTCTATCATAAGGATTATTTTTTGGCAAACAGGTAGTATCCTATTTCCAGCTCCACTCACACTCCAGAATATCCTACACAATCCCTGAGCATTGTGGGGACATCTGACAACTGGCAAGGAAGTAGATAACTATGATACAACTCAGTAATGTAAACAGAATACTTAAAACACATGGTCTCTGACTATTCTCTAATTTCATTCCTCCTCAACATTTCCACCCTCACCTCCAGAAGCATTCATTCCAGCCACATAAAATAATTTTCAATTCTTCAAATGCATCATTTTGCTCAATAACACCATTTCATCCAGTAAATCTTTCCTGAAAGCTACCAGAACTAATCCCCCAACACAAACTCCAGTATAATTTATATCTGTATTTCCGTTGTACCTAATTGCCTCTATCAAAGCACTTTTCACTTTGAACTATGATCTCCATGATGGCAGAAGTAGTGTATTATTTGGTTGTATATCCCAATAGCCTAGTGCAAATTCAGATTCTTAGGATATTCTTACTATGAGATGGATGGTTATAAATGGATAGATGGATGCTATAGGGTGAGAGTGTCTGGCACAGGCAAAAAAGACTTCAGAACAGAGAGGACATTTGAGCAATGCCTTGGAGTGGTAGAGAAACTGAAGTCAGAGGGCAGGTAATCTGAATGAAAGGGTTTGCCTGGAACACCTCTCCATCACAATGGCCAGTGACCTTTTTTAAACCACAGAAATCTCTGAGCTGAATTACTGCAACAGTTCCCTGGTGGATGCATCTAGTATTGGCTGTCTCCAGGCTATTTTCCACACTTCAGCCTATGTGATCTTACTAAAATGAAGATCTGAATATGTCCTGCCTCATAATGTAGGTTGCAAGGTTATTCATGATCTGGCTTTTGCTTACCCCTCCCCACCTGGAACACTGTCTTCTAACCATATATTTATAGTTCCTGGCAGATGCCAAGCAGGCTCTATTACCTCTGGACCTTACCAATAGAACACTTATTTATTTTTACCCAGATAACTCTTGGTGCTCTTTAAGGGCTCAGTTTCTACATCAGTTTCTATAGGACTCAACTGTTACAAAATTTCTTTGGAGAGGTCTATATCAGGTCCCCTATCATACATTCTCACACCACTCTGCATTTATCTCAATTATAATGAAATAATTGTTTGTAAAATATCTGACTTCCACAAGAGATTGAAAATTACAAGAAAGCAAGAAGTCTATTTTTTTCATCATTGTCTCCTCAATGTCTACCATAGAGCCTGGCACACAAAGTGTTCAATAAATATTTGTTGAATTAATGAACAAATAAATATGGCTGATTAAATGTCTTTATTTTCTATTAGAATTTAAGTAAAGTGAGGACAGGGCCCATGTTTGCATTTTCACTGTCTAGTGTAGTATCTGGCACGTAATTAAGCTTTCAACAAATAATTGTGAAACAATAAATAAATGATGGACTGAATGAACATGGCATGAAATACAGTAAATCACTAGGTCCTTCCACATGCATTGCTATATGTTGTATCATTAAGTCATAAAATATATTGTGTTTTCCTAACATTCAATTACAGTTGTAAATTAGGCTACAAAACAATGATGGGATATCAAATAAATCATATATATGTACAATAATATATCACAAGAAAGCCACAAGACTGTAAACATTTGTCATCATTGAAAGTTGTAAAAATTAGGCTCTACAGCCAATAAAACAAAAATATGTGTACTTTGCACATTGATTGGAGCCCAGTTCAAAACACAGCTTTCAAACATCACATAAAATCAAACTCTACTCTATTATAAATTTTTGCTAGCTTAATCAAATGTAGTAGATACCAAAACATTCAGAAGAAATTTAGCAAGCACTCAAGCATTCCTAGAATTTAGAAACTCTTTTAAGGAAGATTAATCCAACTAGAGGTTTGTTGGTTATAAATTGAGATTATTCAATGCAGCATCCAAATATTTGAAAGCTTCACTAAAGACCTCAGTTGAAAGAACTTAGAAGACTGAAACCACATGCTTCTTCCTATATTTTAATTTCTTTGTAGAAGACCAGAAGTAGTAGACCTAGGGCCAGAAAATAAATATTTTGGGCTCTGTTGGCCATACAGCCTCTGTTGTAATTACTCAACACTGCTGATACAGCATAAAAGCAGTCATACATTTTATATAACTGATTGGACATGGCTGTATTTCAATAAAACTTTATTTACAAAAAAATAACAGGAGATTTTGTCTATAGGCCATAGTTTGTACACCACTGTTAAGTAGATAATTCCAGCTTTACTTATCCAGCATTCATCATCATTTATTTGGTAAAAGCACCTTGATTCTTATTTGGGGAAACCTCTCTCCTCCATTCCTAGCTCACATAGTTGTAATGGGGTTGACCCTACCACTACAGTACCAGGGTTAGTCATGTGACTCAGACTTACCTATTAGAGTATTTCTTTCCTTAGCTGCTGTCATTGGTTCAAGGCTAAACAAGTGAACCACAATAGTCTACTGTGTTTTAATCCTGGGACTTTTTTGGACAACTGAGAAATAGAAACTCTTTTCCTAATATTCAGATAATGTAAACCTGGACATGCTGGTAGAAACCTTGTGAAGAGTGCATGCCTGTAAGTGATGCTGACAGAAGAAAGAAAAACCAAGATGCGAACGGAAAGAGAGGGAGATGGGCCAAGTCCAAATGACTCCATTTGAGCCTCCGAATTCTGCTCTGCCTAAAAATGAATCTTAAGACTTTACGAGACGAGATTTTCTCAACTTCAGAGAGAGAGCCAAATTCAACTCCAGGAATAACATCTCTAGTAGTCTTAAAGGAGAAAGGTAACCTAAATGGGAAGCCAAAGAGATACTTTAGAAAGTATAGTTACACGTTCTGAACTAGTGAAAAGGAGTTAGAGGAGAAAGGAAGGCTAAGAAAGGATGGATTGGATATGGGTTGGGGATTGATTTTTTACCATCAAATGTTAAAACAGGCTTTTCCTCTATGTCTGTGTCCAAAGGGTCCTTATTACTAAAAACAAATAGGAGGGTTAAGAGTGGCAAGAAGGGAAATATAAGCATAAACTAAAATCATCCTAAATGATAATATGCAAGATCTCCAAAAGAAGTGTCTGCAAAATAATAGAAGACCCAAACAGAGAATTCCAACATACCCCACCATACCCAAATCCACTAATTTTAACATTTTGCCACATTTGCTGTGTCATTCTTTCCATCCATCCATCCATCCATCCATCCATCACCCAATGATTATGATGATCTCTTCTGAATGATGAGGAATTTAGCAGGCTTAAGCCACTGAGTACCTCCTGCTCCCACCCTTGGGGCTGAAGGGAGTAAATCTCAGATAAACAACAGTGCTGAAAGTGAAGCAAATGTGAATTCCGCAACTCTCCATGGCCTCACCAACATTTTGTGATATAAACTCTTGGATTTTGGACAGCCTGATAAGTGAAAAAATCATGTCTCACTGTAGGTTTCATAGATTTAATTTTAAAATCTATGAAAGACTTTAAAATTAAGGGTTATGGCCCCTGTTCAAGAATAGAGCTTACTCTCTTCTATTGCACCAACTCTATAACCTATGAAGAAAAGAAACTCAAAACCTTGAAAGGGGTAAGCAGCTCAGGTCACTTTGAGTCAAGATTAGAATTGCCATTTTTGGGCTCATCTGTATTGAGACTTGTGCAATAGTAGCCTTGAAATCTTAGCTTTTTAACTCAAGTATGGTTTTGCTTTCTGCACACTAAATCACGGCTTGTTTTAGTTCCCAAATACTTGTTCCAGTTCTCCCCACTTCTCTCCATCAGGTTAAGTAGATAGCCATTAATACTTACCTAAATTCAACTATTTATGTGTAAATAACTTGTTAAAACAAACACACAGAATTAATGTTATCATTTACAGTTTCAAGGTGGCGGAAGTGTTGGGGATTGAATCATGTTCCCCATAAAAGGTATGGTTAGGTCCCAACCCCTGGTCCTATGAGTTTGAACCTATTTGTAAAAAGGACCATTGAAGATGTTGTTAAGGTTTTTCCAAACTGAATGAGGATGGGCCTTAATATAATATGGATGAAGTCCTTTTAAGCAAAGGAAATTGGGCATGGAAGGAAAAGCCACAAGGAACAGCCAGAAGCTAGACATCAATGGAACCAGAAGAGAAAGGAGAAGATGCAACTATGTGCATTGCCACGTGACATAAAAGCCAAGGACCAAAGATCATGGGCAGCCAGCCCCAGAATGTAACAGTCTCCAGGGAGAAATTATCACCTTGCTGATGCCTTGATTTGGACTTCTAGCCTCAAAACCATCAGCTAATATATTTCCATTGTTTAAGCCAATCCATTGTATGTTGTTTGTTTTACCAGGTAGGAAACTAAGAGTGGGAAGGAAATGAGAACTACCATTTGCTGAAATCTAGTGTGTTACACTCACCGTATCAACTTGGTGATTTATAGCTATTTTCTTATATAAGCCTCACATAATCCAATGAGGTAAGTTTTATTACCCTAAAGGAAATTGAGGTTCAGCAAGATTAGATAACCTGTCCAACATAACATAATTAATAATAAAAGTCTGAGATATTTCTACATTACTTAGGTGCCTACCATCACTGAAAACAAAGAGAAAATCTCATTGGCTTGTGAAGGTAAGTAGTGCTACTTAAGTGTTCAAATTTTTAAAAACCATATAGAGGATTTATAATCTCAAAAGCTAAAATCAAAGAAGTGTACAATAAAATCTCCATCCTTAGGGGACTTGAAATCTAATTTTGAAATTAAAAATAAGAGTTACTGTAAATGTAGAAGAAAAGACAACAATGGAAGGCTTAGTCAAGTACTTCAGCAGTTCAGAAAAGGAGGGAATAATATAGGTTAGAAGAATCTTATTTAATATAAACACTTCATATATAAAAAGACTTCAAAGGAATTTGAAACTGAGATATATCTGGGGTGATAATTTCTTTACTTCTATAGGCTAGTAGATGGTGTCGTGTTTAATACAATGTTTTTCGAAGAGGATCGACTGGAAAGGTATGAGTTTGCTTGCTTATTTTCCTTGTTTCCCTGTAACCTCCAAGCACAATTTAGCATTGTCTAATGCTTACTTGAGTGTATAAACATGTTTGCTACAACAATACTTCTATATATATACTGTTATTTTCACATAGTCATACCTTACTCAGAGTAAAATAGCTTTCTATGATATTTTTAGGAAACAAAATATCCCAGATACAGTAGCAGTCCCCTTAAACTTTACCTGGATCCCACTTGCCTCTTTCCTTACCTAAAGGTAACTTTTAAAATAAAATTGTCATATACCCTCTCAACCCATATTTTTATACTTTTACTATGCATTTTTCAATAAACAATACAATTTTTAAATGTACATAAATGGTATCATAATGTACTTACAGTTGGTCTCTTGTATTTGTCACTAAACATCATGTTTGCAAGATTTGTTCATTAACCAGGTATAGTAAATGAGGTTTATTGAGTTTTTAGGTTTTATGTGCTTTATAGCATTCAAGATATGAATTTCATCATTTATTTGTCCACTTCCCGAAAGATGGAAATTTGACTTGTTACTGGATATTTTTTACTATTATAAAGTTTTGTAATTAATACTTCTATTCATGTTCAGTGAAAGTTTCTCTAGAGTTCATACCTACCATGTGAAAATGCTGAGCTCCCAGAAATAGTCTCAAATGCACATACAAGAATATTCACTGCAGAACTCTTTATAAAGTAAAAACTTGGATACAGTCAAATTATATCCATCAATAGCAGAACAGATGTAAAATTTTTTCATATACTTGGGCAATCCATAAATATACTGATATTGAAAGATGCTCAGTGAAAAAAGTGAGTTGCAAAATGACATATAAAATTATTCCACTTTTTATGAAAATAAATGATGAAATTAATAATATATGCAAACATAGAGAAGAGAACACTGAAGGAATATTTAAGAAATTCATGTTAGTGGTTATTCCTGATATATAGGATGGACTTTTATTTTCTCTATTTTGCATTTCTGTAATGCTAGATAGGCACTATTTAAAACTGCAGTTACACCCACAGTAAATATATACAGACAATTTACTTTTATCTTGACTATGGCACATTTTGATTTTCTAACCACAGGTATTCCATAAAAGGGCCACTTCTACTGATTCCTAACCATTTTGGGTTTTAGCACAACCAACCAGAGTCTATATTACTGTAATCTCCTTCTTGCCATGCCTTGAGATTTCTCAAAGTTAAAATTAATTACATTCACTAATGTTACCTTTTCCAAGACCTCTCCTGACACTATCACATTATCTCTCACACTTGGCTCCTAATTACCTTTTAGATCAATTATGAGACTTCATACAAAATAAAAAATAATGTAGTTTAAAGAATGTTGTACAGTAAGAGAGAAGAGTTCTGTCTCCTCGAGAAATGTATTTGGATACCCAACCAAGCATACTTAGGGTAGCATTAACTTGGTGAATCAACCACTGTCCAGAAATCATACACTTATTCTTTTTTGTTTTTTAATTTTATTTATAAAGAAGTTTTAGATTACAGAAAAATTACATGAAAAATATAGGGGATTCCCATATACCCCACTCCCTTCACCCTCTCACATTTCCCCCTGTTAATAACATCTTACATTAGTGTGGTACATTTGCTACAATTGATGAACAAATATTGAAGCATTGCTACAAACCATGGTCTATGGTTTACATTATGGCTTACGTTTTGCACTGAACAATTTTAGACATTTTGACAAAATGACAAAATGTCATTTTGTATCCATCATTGAAATATCATGCAGAACAATTCCAATGCCCTAAAAATGCCCTATGTTCCACCTATTCTCCACTCCCCCAACCTCTAGTAACCACTATTTTTATATCAATGTTACAAGTTCTTCCATTACCACAAAATAATAAGTCTAATTTGGTCTAAAGTTACATTCCTCCTTATGTTTGTTCATTCCTCAGTCTTGAGGATTTAGGGATGGTGATGCCTGCTCTGCTTCAGATTGAGAGGGGGCTTAGATATTATGGAGAAGATGGAAGGAAATGTTTTGCTTGCAGTTGTAGATACTCTTTGCTTTTTGGGATAGGAGTTGTCCATCATCATCATTTTATTAGTTGCCCTGGGCAAGTCCAGTGAATTGGAGAGTAGGTGTTGGCTGCAACCCTGCTGAGATTCAGGGCTCAACAGGCGTATGAACAGACCAAAGAGTTAAGTCTCTGGGACATATATTTAATAGGGATAGTGCTAATTATAGGTTCAAATAAAAGGGGTAGAAGAATCATGTGTAGGGAAATTATAAATGAGTCTAACTCTATTACATTGGGGAAATAGGTTAACATATATTCCAAGGTAAGGCCCACCAATGGGATGATGATTACACGGGGTTGTTTGCCTTGCTTATAGTGTCTGGATGTCTCTAGAGCCCTTGGGAGCACCCCTATCTGAGGCTTTGTTTACTGTGGCAGTGAGATCTGTCTGAGATGTGCTTAAGCGTAATCTCTGGAATGACCTCCTGATTCATTTTGCAATCTCTTAGCCACAAAAACTCTTTTATATTTAATATTTCCCTCTTTTGGTCAACTTCTTTTTCTAAATGCATCGTTAGTTGATACTTGGTATTAATCTCTCATTGCCAGTGAGGCTTATCCCCAGGAGTCATGTCCCATGCCAGGGGGAAGGTAGCAAGTTTATTTGCTGTGTTTGGCTTAGGGAGAGGCCATATTGAGTAACAAGGAAGTTTTCAGGAGATAACTCTTAGGCAATAGGTATTATTAAGCTAAGTTTCAATTTTACAAGAATTAGGTTGATAACAACAAGCATTAATATCAAGGGCTTTGTGTATTGGTCTGTTTTCTTTTTTTAAGGCACTATCTATATACTCTACAGATTCTTGCCACTCTATTAGAGAATGTAGCAGGACTCCCCAGGATGGGAATTTAATATTTTGTTTGTTATTGTGTGGGTCTCCACCCACTGAGATAACATCTTATGACCACATGAACACATTCATATTTCATAGAGGCATGCCCCAGGTGCGTCCTTCCCCACACATACCCCCACACCAATACCCCACACCAGTGACCCTCCCTTGCCATAGTTGCCAAAGAACATTCCCACAATTGTATGTTCAACCACAGTCCTTTACCTTCCCAGAGTCCACCTGTTCCTTCTTCCAGCCCTCCCCCCAGCTCTATGGCTATCCCAAATCCCCCAACCCTGCTCACACTCACTCCAGCATAATTGACACCATTCACATCACTATACCACCATCACCCTTGTCCACTGCCAAACCTCTCCCATCCATCTTATCATACATTCTGCCCAGATTGACAACTGGCTCACCACTCTCTACTCCCTTTCTATCTCCTGGTAGCCTATGTTCCAGACTCTACCTACATGAGTCTGTTCAATATCCTTAATTCATATCAGTGATTTCATGCAATACTCTTATTCTTCAGGAATCATAAAAATTAATCCCCTTATTGTTCCAAAATTTATCAGAATTATGGGTACTTATTTACACTAACAACATTCATAAAGAATAACACATATTTAATAAGCTATTATTCATCTGGCACTATGTACAAAGAATTGAGCAGATTATGGTAAATAAAACAGATCAGCTCAAAGTTCAAAATCTCATCTAAGTTTTTTTCAGTTCAAAATCCAAAATTGCATCATCTAATTCAGGTGCAGATGAGACTCCTGGGTGTAATCCATTAAGTACAGCTCCTGGGGCACAATTCCTCTCTATGGACCTCCTCAGAGGTCTATGGACCTCTGACACTAAAGGTGCAAGTTACTTTCCCTCAACCCTCACAACAAACAATTTTAGAATAGGCATAGGATAACATTTAAGGCATTCTAGTTCAAAGGAGGGAGGTGGGGTAGAGACTGGAAGGTAAAAGAAACCACATATCCAAAGTAGTCTGAAATCCGTTGGGCAAATGGGAGATTCATAATTATGTTTCAAGGCTTGAGAATAATACTCTTTGCCTCTCAGATCCATCCTTAAGTTCTTGGTTCCACCCTCAGAGTGATCCTTCTTTTTCATAACAGGTAGCACATACCTGCAGCCTAGTCGTTTTATCTGACAGCTTCCTGTAAGTAGAATTTTAGGGATTGAACAGATTCCTTTCCTTTTTTACTCTCTCTGGCAATGTTTCTGCTGAATTAAATTTCTCAAGAACTTTGTGGATCTTCCATAGTTTTTACAGGGATTGGCTCCATTAGAGAAAAATCATATAGGCAGATATTCCAAGATTACTCCTTTTCTATAGCTTGGCCTCCTGCTCAGATGGCTTAATGACAGTGCATGCCCTTAAGATTCCTAGAGGCCTTCTGGTTTGATTGAGAAGATCAGTGAGGTACACTCAAAATCTCTAGAAAGGGCTTTTCTGTGACTGAATACTCTGATGTTTTACTCTGTCTGAGGTTTTAGTAAAAGACTATACATAAATACTTAACTTTTTTTTGATGCCATACTTTTGGCAGCCATTTCTGAATTTTAGCATCTTTTGCAGTAAAGCTGAGAATTCTCAAAATCATTCAGTCCTAGTTCCATTTTGTTTAAAAGTTTATCCTTCAATTTCTTTCTCTCCTCTCATAATTTTTTATAAGCAGCAAAGGATATCAGGAGACACCTTCTATACTTTGCTTGGAAGTCTCCTTAGTTAAATACACAAGTTCATTGATTATGAGTTCTGCTTTCCACATAAATTCAATTTTATTAACATTTCTGTCAATTTGTTACAAGGATCCCAATTCCTCAAGTTTCCAATAACATTTTTCTCACTTCCGTCTGAGCCCTTAATGGCACCTCACTCCTGGTACCAAAATCTGCATTAGTTTTTTATTAGTTTCTATTGCTACATAACAAATTACCATTTAGTGACCTAAAACAAACACCCAGTTATTTTCCCCCAGTTTTGATGAGTCAGAGGTCTGGACACAGCTTAGTTCAGTACCCTGCTCAACTCCTCCAAGGATGCACTCAAGGTATCAGCTGGGCTACAGGTCTCATCTGGAGTTTGGGGTTCACTTCCAAGTTTACTCAGGTCAATGACAGAATTCAGCTCCTTGCAGCTGACCCTCTTCGCAGGCAGTTTATAACATGACTCTTTACTTTCTTCTAGAATTCTCAGGAGAGAATTTCTCTTTTAAAGAGTTCACCTGATTAGGTCAGATCCATCCAATAAAAAAAAATCTCCCCTTTGATTAAAGTCAATTGATTAGGGACCTTAGCTAATTAAGGTCCCTAATCAATTGACTTTGAGTTAGGAAGAAAACCACTGCCTCACACCCTGTCACAACACACAAACACACATATACACAAAAACATACCTGGTTATAGAACATAAAATTTTCCTGAAATACATGTGTGTGGTTGTGTGACTTTCTCCAGCGGTGCTTAATAGAATTGAGTCTCCTAAAAAAATATGTTGAAGTCCTAACCCTCAGTACCTCATAATATGAACTTATTCAGAAATAGGGTGTTCCAGATGGAATTTGTTAAATTAAGATCAGGTCATACTAGAGTAGAGCAGGCCCTAATCAAATATGACTGGTGTTCTTATAAGAACAGGAAATTTAGGCACAGACATAGACAGACACAGAAAACACAGTCACCTTAGGCAAACGGCAGAGATTGGAGCTATGCTGCCACAAACCAAGGAATGCCAAAGATTGCCGGCCACCACCAGAAGCTAGAAGAGAGGCATGGAAAAAATTATTCCCTTGAAATATCAGAGGGAGCATGACCCTGATGACTCTTTGACTTCAGACTTCTAACCTCTAGAACTGAGAGATGATCAATTTCTGTTGTTTTAAGCCACCAAGTTTGTGAAACTTTGTTAGAGAAGCCTAGGAAACTAAGACGGCACCAGAGAATGTTGGTAGCGGAACTGATAAAAAGAAAAGAGGCAAGGGAAGGTCCATTAAGGATTCTCAACATGGAACAGCAGCAAGGAGTCAAAGGAGGAAGAGAGGTTTCCATTAGCCATTCATAGTAGGTAAAGGTATTGGGATCAAGACAGTAACACACAAAAGGGCTACAAATCATCCTGTGGTCTAAGCAGGACACAAATCTCAATGGGAAGCCTTTCCTAAGAAATTCTTAGAGGAGCCTAATTGCTCATACTCCACACTAAGACTAAATAAGAAGCCATAATCAGAAAAAACTTCTAGGAAAGAGCTTATTTACTGGGACTGCACATGATCTAGAGATGAGCAGAAGCACCTGAGGCACTCTGAGTCAGACCCTCCCTGCTTTCTACACTGTGGTTGTCAGACTTGACAACAAGGACAAATTACTATTTCATTTTGATCAAGATCCAGTGGTTAATTGTAATCACAGTCCTGTAGTATTAGTTTTCTATTGCTGCTGTGACATTACCACAATTTGCTGCCTTAAAACAATGTGAGCCTATTATTGCACTGTTCTATACTTAAGAAAGTCTCACTGAGCTAAAATCAAGTGTCAGCAGGACCATATTCCTTCTGGAGACTCTACAAGAATCTGTTTCCTTACTATTTCCAGCTTCTTAAGGCTGTCTGCATTCCTTGACTCCTGGCTCCTTCCTCCATTTTCAAAGCCAGCAGAGTAGCATCTTTAAATCTTTCTTCTACTCTGACACTTCTATTTCTGTTTTATAAGGACCATTGTGATTACATTGGGCCCACATGGATCTTCCCATTTCAAGATCCTTAACTTAGTCACATTTCAAAGCCCGTTTTCTGTGAAAGGCAACAAATTCACAGGTTTCAGGTATTAGAATATGGACATCTTTGGGGGACATTATTCTGCCTACTGTACTTTCAAATGCATTTCTAATATTCAAATTCAACCAATTCATTTGGATGATTAAAATGCTCAGTAATGTATTAATGAGTTTGTTTAAAAAATTTACTTGCAATTTATTTCTATAGATTCTTGTATTCTCAGAAAATTAACAGAGGACATAATTAACAAATTTTATTAGCTAGAACAATTGTTAAGTAATATGTTCTTTATGAGTTGTCTCAAAGCATTCACAAAACATTGATCTCTCATTGACATTTAGAGTAAGGGAAAGTACACATGGCTCTTCTGTCCTTCTATTTGAACCTATAATTAGTACTAGAGTTGGTAGATGTATGTCCAAGAGACTTAAATCTTTGGGCTGTCTATGTGCCAACTGGGCCCTGAATCTCAACTGAGTTGCAACACCTACTCTCCAGTTCATTGGTATCACCCAGGACAATTAACATTGAGGTGATAATGGACAACTACCATACCAAGGAACCAAAAGAGTCTACAACTGAAAGCAAGACTCCCATCCATCGGCCCTATGGGATCACAGCCCTCTCTCAATTAGAGGTGGAGTGGATAACACCTAAAGTAGACTTATTGGTATTCTACTATAGACTTATTGTGATTCTAGCAATGGAAGAAATTATATCATTGATGTGGAAGCAGTGGCCACTGGTGGTTCTGAGGGCAGGGAGAAGAAAAAACAGGTGTAATACAGGGGCATCTTCTGGATTTGGAAATTGTCTTGAAAGACATTGCAATGACAGATACAGGCCATTGTATATCTTGCCATAACCTACAGAATTGTGTGGGAGGGAGTGTAAACTACAATGTAAACTTTAATCCATGCTTAGTGGCAATGTTCCAAAATGTGTTCATCAGTTGCAATGAATGTACCTCACTAATAAAGGATGTTGTTAATATGGGAAAATGTGGGAGGTGTGGGGAGCGGGGCATATGGGAATCCCCTGTATTTTTTATGTGACATTTGTAAAATTTAAGTATCATTAAAAAAATATAAAACAAATAAAATTTAAAAAATAAAGTAAGGGAAAGATAGCTATTATTACAAGCATTTTTCAAGTAAGGAAACTAAAGAATACAGTGGGTTAAGTGGCTTTCCCTAGATCTGTCAGTGAGGAATGCTGGAGACATTATGAATAGAACTCACCTTCCCCTACTCTCATTCAATGGCTGAAAAGGAACAATGGTGACAATGATTCATACTGATTATCTAACGCTTCTCCCACAAAGCACTCCAAATCCAAATGAGAAATCATCACAGACATTAATATACCTTTGGTTAGTTTTTCTACCTCCTGGTTTCAATAACGTTTTAAAGAAGTATAGGAAAAACATTAACAACCTCTTCAGAATGTCTACTCAACCTTGGGTAGTTTCCATTTGAATTTCAAGTAGATTTGGAAAGTCTTAAGTAAACACGGCTTTAGATTTTAAAAACATATGTTGTTAACCTAATTGGTAGGTAAAAGAAAAATGTAAAGAGGAGTAATGGATGTGCTATCTGACAGCTCTCATTGCAGGTGCACTCACACACTAGTGTAGCAGGAGGCTATAATTGCAGAAGCCCTGGAGTCAAAATTTAGTTGGAATCTCAATTCTTCCATTTATAACACCTAGGTAACCTTAAACAAACTACTTTACCTCTCATATTCCTCATCTTTAAAGTAACAGTAGTTATATTCCTGTTGTAATGATTAAAGATAACAAATGTGACATACCTGGCACATACAAGGCATTTAATAACTTTCAGGTTTGGGAAAAAACTAAAATGCAGGAACAGATTTTCCTGCTAAAATGTTTGGAGTATGCTATGATGTGCCGCCCAGATTTCACTTCAGGAAGGAAGAAGGACTTATTCTCCAAACCCTAGAAACACTGCTGACAGGAAGCTCTTCATTGTCATCCCCTATGGTGACTGCCTTGGCTGAAAGAGCTGCTTTACCCAATATCCATCCCATTCCAGGGTGACTTGCCTCCAGTGACTGATGGAAAGATTCTTCTCTAAGATCAGAATTTCCCAGAGGGGTGATTGAGGCTTCTGTTGAGACTGCTTAGCAGCTCAACTTCTCCATCTGCCCAATCCTGCTTCCTGCCCTTCCCTTCCCTTCCATAATTGCTGATCTCAGTAACACTCCCTAATGAGCCTCCTATATACTAGTCTCAGTTTCCCAGCCTCAGAGGCATTTTCCCAAGGAATCCACCAGCAGTGATGTTGCTGGGTGAGCTGTGGCTCAGCCTCTCCTTAGGACCTCACCATCATCACTCCCCACCAGGGTGCACACAGGCACATGACACACTCTAGCATCTTTTGGTTGCTCTGGCAGAGACTGAAGAGCAAGGATTCTTAAGCCTTGAACCTTGCTTCTGCTGCTGTTTACCAAGGAGCTGTAATAAGAATGAATCCTCTGCCCAGCTCTATTTTACTCCTTCGTAACATCTTCCACTTACCCATCTGTATAAAGATTTACCTGCCACTTTAGAAATGTTGCTTATCTCACAAATGAAGAAATTTTAATGATATGGTAATGAATGATATTAAGTAATTATTAATATTGTTGTCTCAGATTTGCTATAAAGGAAAAAAAGGAAAGAGGATAAATGAAACAAGATTGACAAAATGTTGGTAATTGATGAAGCAGAGTGATTGGTACATAAGAATTCATTTTACTAGTCTCTCTAATTGTGTATATGTTTAAACTTTTCCATAATAAAAAAATTGGACATTAATATGTCCTATAAAGTATGTGCATGTACATTATAAAAGTACAAATAACATATGTGCTTTAAAAATCAATTTTAAGAAAGGTTTAATAATATACATAAATTCAGTTCTGCTTACTTTAGGCAAATAAAACTGTCAAAATACAGAAAATTCATATTTGACAAAGCAGATAAAATAGGGCTTGTTAGGCATATTGTCAAATAATGCTCAAATTTATTGAAAAAAAAAAATTGTTGAAGCTTTCCGTAAAAGCAAACCATACAAAGCATTTAAAGCTAATTTTTATTTTAAGAGATTTTTATGAGATTTACTTTTCATGTTAAAGCACAGTATACAGCATTTCTGTGCATTATGCAGAATTTTAGATTATAAAGACTTATAATGTAATAGTAAGTTGTCTTTTTTGGAAAAAAATGCATGTAATTTATTATAACATGTTCTTACAATCATGTCAAACCACAACTTTCTTCCTCCTCAACCCTTATAAAAGACCCTGAAGACGCAACTGCTAGTGCCACCTATTCTATTTAAATTTTATTCAAAAGAATTCTAATACACACACATAAATGATGAACCATAAAGTCAAATTCACAATAATAATAGAAAGTAATGTCTGACACAAGTATTCAGTCTGTATAGTGTGGTATTATTTCTGTCTAACTCTTACATACTTATTTTAAGTATGCTATGATGAGGAAGTCCAGAATAGCCCAAATATACTACACAAACATGTTTCCTATGTTTATATTCTACATTTGAAGGTATTTCTAAATTTTTATATCTTGTCCATTCGTGGTGATTTTATTAAGCACTTTGGGGAATACCAATATTCAGAAAATGATTTTACTCAAAGGGAACTGATCATTTCAATAATCATAAAGCGTCCCCTGAGGCAGGGGTTCTTAACCTTTTTTGTTTCATGTACCCCTTTGCCAGTCATGTGAAAACCATGGACCCCTTACTAAGTCCACATTATACTGTGTATTATTTAATAAATATATCACACCCACACCAACATAAAACACCACAAGAATGTTTTTTGAATTTCAATTCAAGCTAACAGACCCCTTGTTAAGAACCCCTACCCTAAGGGCTTGCTATCACCAGGTTATTATTATATCCAGTTGTTCTTCAAACAACCAAGGCTTGGTGAACCTAAAACAAAAAGAGGGAATGTAGTGTTCTAAAGACAAAGACATAAATAGTGTGAATTAGAAGGTCTAACAGCCTATAAAGGCTGAATTTTCAATGAATTTTATCTAGTTCTCTGGACTACCCCCAAATTACTTAAACAAACAAGCAAATAGAATCAAAGCTGTATGAAATATATGCATGTTGAGCCCAGTCCTACAGAAAACATGCAAGATTCTAGGAGAAGCTGATGTAAAATGAAATGGGATGCCCTCTGGCAGGGAGGAAGCTGGTGGTACCTACACCAGTCTCTCCAGAAAACTGCAGGTACATTTGGCTGGCACAGACTAAATAGTTAGAAGTCTCCCGGTTCTACTGCGGTCATTTTGGACCTGCACAGCATAGATTACGGCCCACACCTACAGCTCCATCCCTGCTCCAGGCAGGGGAGGAAGGGGCGGGAAGCTTCATCATTCTCTCTGGCCACCTACAGTCTAGCCTGCACGCTTGGATTATTACACATGGCTATGGCTCTGTCCCTACCCCTGGGAAAGGAGAAAAGTGGAAGATGCTTCATTGGTCCCTAGGGCAATGCGGGCAGCTTGAGCCTCCACAGCTTCTAGCACCAACTACATCCTCAACTCCTATTACACAACTGCAAGGGAGAAAGGGCAAGAAAGCCTTAAACTTAAGAAACAAACTGCACCCAGAACAAATGCATCTAGTAAGCCAAATGCCAAGACACCAACAAAAAATTACAATCTGTACCAAGAAACAGGAAGATATGGCCCAGTTAAAGGAACAAGATAAGCCTCCATATGACATAAAGGAGTTGAGACAACTAATCATGGATGTTCAAAAATATCTCCTTAACAAATTCAATGAGATAAAGAGATTAAGGATATCCAGACGACATTGGAGGTGCACAAAGAAGAATCTGAAAGCATACATGGAAAAATAGAGGAATGAAAGTCACAATAAAGGAAATTAAAAATACACTGGAATCATATAAAAGCAGATTTGAGAAGGTGGAAGAAAGGATTGGTGAGCTTGAAGAAATGGCCTCTGAAAGAGAACATACAAAAGAACAGATGAAGAAAAGAATGGAAAAAACTGAACAAGATCTCAGGGAACTAAACGACAGCAAGAGACATGCAAACATACATGTCAAGGGTGTCCCAGAAGAAGAAGAGAAGGGAAAAGAGACAGAAGGAATATTTGAAGAAATAATGGTAGAAAATTTCCCAACCCTGTTGAAGTACATAGATATCCCTGTCCAAGAATCACAACGTACTTCCATCCAAATCAATCTGAATAGACCAACTCC
>JAQZBX010017427.1:0-35567 GCA_029593785.1 Cabassous unicinctus | reverse complement strand
TCCTACCCCCTGAATCAGAATCTGCATTTTTATAAAGTCCTTGGGTGAGCCACTGAAGTTTGCGAAGCACTGTCTGATGGCTTGGATAGCTTGTTATTTGAGGAGATTACACACCCTCCCCTCTAAACACGTTTGCCCTGTGCCTGAACTTATCACAGATAGGTAAGCCATTTTATCACAGTCTGACCAAAGGTAGAGATTGAGGGTCTGGATGGTTTCCAAATCCATGGGTTTTTGTTAGGGCAGAGTTCCTTGCCAAGGCTGGCTTCTCGTGTGTATGACCTTAGAAGGGCCCACACTTGGCTTAATGTTCTGCTTTTATAGTGATGAAATTTTACAGTTTTGAACAACGAGCCCCACATTTTCATTTTGTGCTGAGATCCACAAATTAGGTTAGCTGGGCCTGCTCTCCCCTAAGTGTGTGCTTAATAGTCACCTACAGCTATAAAAGAGTAAATGAATTCGTTTGGTTTTGGGACGAGCTAATGCCCTCTTTCATTTCCCCATTTGTGGGGATGCTCAC
Source organism: Cabassous unicinctus (assembly GCA_029593785.1). NCBI lineage: Eukaryota > Metazoa > Chordata > Mammalia > Cingulata > Chlamyphoridae > Cabassous > Cabassous unicinctus. The sequence goes on along the minus strand of JAQZBX010017427.1, from coordinate 35,044 downwards.
AATCCCTTTATGACCTAAGAAATAAAGAGATAACATAGGCCTTTGGGAGAATTGGGTTCAATAATTCATTAGACAGATGATGTTCTAAAGCACGAAGTCATGGAAGGCTAAATGCCGTAACTGTTTAACAAAGCATCGTCTATCACAGGACAAAGAGGAAGTTTCTAAGTCAGCAGCTGTGAACAGGCCCACCCTCCCAGCCATCTCCAGCTGACTGTCATCTGTGATGTCTGAATAGAGTTCATGCACATCTGGGCAGTACCAGTGAGTCAGCGGGGCCTGTCCATATTGGAAATATCAGTGAAAGTTAAGGTGTTAACATATTTCTATTTTGTCAAAAAGTAAAAGTCTATTAGTAGTTTTAGTGCTCAGATCTGAAATCAAATGCTACTCAAAGCTTCGAGGCTGAAGACAGTCACTTAATTTTAATACTAATCCACTTGGTACAGTTTGTAATACTTTAAACTCGAAGTTTAGTCTGTGGACCTGGGTGTCAATCACATCACCTGGGAACTGATTAGAAATGCAGAATCTTGGGCCCCACCCAGACCTACTGAATCAGAATCTGCATTTTAACAAGATCCCTAAGTGATTTGTGTGCACATGAAAGTTTGAGCAGTGCTGTAATAATGGATTTAACAACTGACAATCTTGACAGGCGGTCTACCCCATCGGCAGGTGCGCCCATGGAGTGTCTGAGCCCTCCTGAGAGTTACGAGGAGGGAAGGGTCCTCCAATTGTGGGCTGGACTGGCAGCATCAGCAGCAACTGGGAATTTGTCACAAGTGCAAACTCTTGGGCCTTTCACCCTTTACCCTCTGAATCAGAAACTCCGGGGCTGGAGACCAGCAGTCTTTTTTAAAACAAGTTCTCCGGAGTATTCCGATGCCCACCAAAGTGTGAGACCTGCTACTTTCGTAGCAGTAATGAAGACATGGGGCGATGCTTTGACTGGTTGTGCATTTTAGTTTTGAACGCTTTATTTTGTCAAGGGGAGCTCAAAGTTAATCGGATGTTGCATAAAGCAACAATTCTAACTTTGAAAGAAGTCATGGTTTAACTCAGTTGAAATGTATTTTTCTTTTTGAGGGCAATTTGAACAGGGAAGTGGGTAGAAAGAAACTAAATTTCTGACAAAATAAAGTGTAAGAAATGCCCTGGGATTAATTGACACAGGGTAGAGAAGAGTGAAGGGAAAAGCAGTTGAGTCACATTTTATCTCTGTAGATGGTGAGCGTGATTCACCAGAAGGCTCACCTGAGCCGGGAAAAACTGATTTCTTTCTCGTCTCAAAGTGACAAGCAGGGTTTTGTGTGTGCCGGGCCATCTGTTCTTCATTCAGAACTTTTTGAGAATCTATTATGTCAGGTCCAGCATTGTGATGGGAAGTGGGGTTCAGAGATGACCAAGACATGATCCATTTGGTTGGAGCAGCTGATTAAGACATCAACAATTATAAATCGGTATAAGTGTTAATGAAAAGATCTGGGGATACAAAGGAGGAATCCTCAAGTAAGGCTAGATGAAAGGGTGTCGTTGAAGTTTTCCTGGAGGTGGTCACATGCCAGGGCAGCTTTAAAGAGAGTGGACCGGCCAGGTAACAAGGAAAGTGGGGGAGGCCAGTGCATCCTGAGAGCAAAATAATGAATGACTATGGATGTCACATACCATAAATCTGAGCATTCATTCATTCATTCATTCAACAAATATGAATTCAGCGCCTGCTATGTGTGTGACCGTTCAGGATCTCTGGGATACTTCAGTGAGCAAAGCAGACAAAAATTCCTATTCACGGAGTTTCCTTCTAACAGAGGGTTATCGAAAAGAAGATATAAATAAAATGATAAGATAATGTGATATAATTATACTGCAAAGGTAGGGAAATGGGAACTGGAGGTGTGAGGTAATATAAGAATCCTATATGCTATCTTCCACAATATGAATTTAGGTGTTTTTTTTTTTTTCTTAACTTTATATGTACATTTAATAATCGAAAATATAAACAATTGAAAACTAAAAAGTAAACACAGATGAATAAATATATACATTTCTCCATTAAATGCAATGGATACATATAAAATTTTTTTTTGTGTGTGTGTGTGGATCAAACAATATGTTACACAATATATTTAGTTCATAGTAATGCTGAATTTAGGTTTTTAATGTCTTAAATTGATGAATCAATCAAGAAATAGCAGTGTAATCATAGTCTTTAGGTTAATACCTGAAGAATAACAGAAGATTTTGGAGAGGAAGATTCAGGGATGGGGTGATGGGCGACTGCTCTGTTTCAGTATGAGTTTGTAGAATATCTGATGTTCCATTCATTCATTCACAAATATCTATAAACATTTGTAAGTATGTGCCAGGCCCTGTTGTAGGCATTGGGGAATACAGAAGTGACAAAACCACACAAGCTTCTGCCCTGGAACTTATATTCAGAGGAGGGGGCTGGATGTGAAGAGAGTATGTCAGAGGGCGACTTGTACTCTGGAGACGAAGGGAGCTGGGGAGGGTTAGGAGGTGCAGGTTTATGTCGTGTAACTAGGGTTGGCCTGTAGAGTGAGAGCTGATTGGAAACTGGAAGTTGGGGAGGGAGAGTCATGCAGTAGTTTGGGTTGGGGGCAATCCAGGTGCAAAGACCCTGAGGTGTGAGTGTTGGTGGAGCAGCAGGGAGCCCAGCTGGTGCTGAGGGATGGAAGGGAGGGTGGCAGGAAGGGAGGTCAGAGGCAAAGGGTGATGGGGTGCGGCTGGGGTCATCCTGCGGCGACTTTGGCTTTCCCTCTGTGCGATATGGAAAGCCATTGAACTTTGGCCCTGGAGTAATTCCTTATATCTTTAAAAAGAAGCAGATAGACCACACATTTACAAATACTGATTTTAAATGAACTGAACAGAAAATACAGAACAGATGCTATACTATATTTTTTCTTTACAATCATTGCTTGAGAGGGCAAAGTAGTATCAATAGTTTTTTTTTTTTTTTTAATTTTTACCAGGAAGTCCCGGGAATCAAACCCAAGTCCCTCCATATGGGAGATGGATGCCCAACCATTTGAGCCACATCCGTCCCCAGTATCAATAGTTTTTTTTTTTTTTTCTTAAAGAGCTATTTATTTATTTATCACCCCCCCCTTGCTGCTTGTGCTCGCTGTGTCCATTTTGCTTTTGCGTTCTTCTGTGTCTGCTTGTCTCCCTTTGTTGCATCATCTTGCTGCGTCAGCTTGTCATGCCGCGTGGGCCGGCTTGCCCTCACCAGAAGACCCCGGGAAACGAACTCAGGGCCTTCCATATGGTAAATGGGTGCCCAACCAATTGAGCCACAGCCGCTTCTCCTCGATAGTTTTTAATGCAAAGAAATTAAAATACAAGTTAAAGAAAAACTAGAATGAATAAGAGTGAGTCACTGCCCCTTCCCCCCTCCCCAAATGGGGTCAGGAGCTTAGCACTCTGGAAACCCAGCTAGAGTCTGAGTAGCTGGAGCTGCCTTTCATTCATGCATCCACCCAATCCATCCAGCTTTGCATCCACCCCTCTGATCAGGTATACAAACGAGTAAGCCTATTTTCTCTCTGAGGAATCAGGCTAGGCAGAGAAGCTAGCTTAGGGCATACAGGCCGAGGTAAGTGGGAGCACCTGCTGAACTGGGGACCAGGCAACAGGATGTTGTGTGACAGATGCCATCTAGCAGCTAGAGTGTTAACATAAGGGGGGTATTTGGCACTGAAGTAGCTTTCACATTCCTTAGAAAAATGCCTTTCAAGCCTATTCATAGCCTTTGCCCTTATTCCATGCTCACTAAGAACTTTCTTCTCTTTAATTCAGTTTGTAGGTACAGTTGATTCTATACACTGAGACAGAGTGCTCTGGATAATGGTAAAAAACCCCGCAAAGCAAAAAACAACACAACTTCCATTGTAAATGGATAGGAGTCTCTTTGTAATCAGGTTTACATGGCTCATTCCCTTAGTTCCTGATCAACCTCGAGGGGAATGATAAAATACATTCCTGAACCCAGAAGTCTGAGAACTGGGCCTGTGCCAACAAATGTCTGCTGAGTAAGCATTTGAGGTACAGGGACTCTTAAAGGCTCATCCTGAAACATTCTCCATCTTACTTCCTGTTCACATGTAACACCAGAGCCACATCATGAAATACAGCACAGTAATATCCAGTATATCCACGGAATGGGCTATCTGAAGAATGGGCTAAAATAATCCAACCATCAACAAAGGCTGTAGAAGAATCTTGGTTGAGATCTGAACACAATGCCTTAGGTAGTAAGCATACTGTTGATGGTTGAATGAATGAATGAATGAATATGAGGAGTCGAAGACATTTATTTGTAATTTTCTTTAAAATCCTTCCAACTTTAATAGTGTCAATTATCAATTAAAATGTATCTCCTCATTCCTTAACCTAATTAAGACAATTGATTATATGTTTCTGTAGGTAAATCGATATAGAATAGTCGTAATAGTTTCTCCTGGGGAAGAACACAGTACCTGGAGTCAAGAGACCTAGAATAACTCTTTGAATGACCATGACCAAGTTTCTTTATCTTTCAAGAAATAATATCATTGAAGATAAAATGAATCATTTGGTCTCTAAAGTTCATGCTAGAACTAAAAAATTTATTTAGCGCTTGCTCCCTCTGCTGGTTGATTGGCTTTCTGCTTTGCTCTTGTAATAATTATGTTGTATAGCTGTAGGGCTTTTTTGGTACTTAAAAGTCTCCAAGTTTATATTGAATTATAATCACATTCAGGAGAAACCCTTTAACCTAGTGGTTCTCAGCACTTAGCTGCACATTGGAATCTCCTGGGGAACTTGATGCTATAGGTTAAGGCTATAGCTCAGGCTTTTACTGGATGGCACATTTATGTCCCGGAGGATAGAATTTAGCTGTAGTGAACTTAAATCTGAGAAATCAAGTGCTATGTTACAGTGATGCTTGTTTGTGTTTTTAACCTAGGGACCATTGACTTAAGTAATCACAGACATTTTAAGGAATGTATTAAAGTATTGGAATAGCTGGGGATATGGGTCCCCCATACCTGCTCCTCACTTGGTTCTTTAAATAAGTCTACTTAGAATATGATTTCAAGGTCCTACCAAATTCTTTTAAGACTCTTCTGTGACTGAGTTGCTGTCCTTCCCGTCTCTTCATTGTTATGCTACCTCAAACTCTTCCTGTAACTGTCTTGGTTTCTGTGACTCTTGAAACTGACTCTGAAAAATAGGTCAACTGGAGTCCTGTGTTACACAGGCCATTGTGGCTGTGAGGTCCAGAGCCACGTCTGCTTTTAGATGTAAAGCTCAGACGTACCAGTGGGTCCACATGCTTAGTATTCAGCCCCTCTAAACGTTTTCTTCCCAGGTGACAGAAGCCTGTGTCCTTGACACCGTCTGCATCCTTCCTGGCCTCAGTCCTCAGGTCTCCACAGCTAAGTTCCTGCTGCAGGCTCCACAGTTACAGTCACTGGAGGTGTTACTCCATCTATTAGCAAACATCCCTGTTCTGTAGCACCTCAGAGAGGGAGGCAACAGGGAGACTATGAATTTTAAGTCTCTTCTTTCCTGAAGCTTCTTTTTAGGACATGTGTTAAAAAGAAAAAAAAACTAATTAAAAATGTATTTATCGCGTGGAGCAGAGTTGCCTGAATAGCAAAAAAGACACTTCAAATTCCCAGCCTCTACTTTTATTTGTCAAAGGAATTTGGAGTTGACCTTGGGGGGAAATGATGAGGCCAGTCACCGTGTCCGTCAGTCAAGAAAGTGAAGCCTGACCCCAGCTTCATACCTTCATAGCTGTATATCTTTGACAATTGTTGATGGGTTAATTATATTTAGGTTGACCATACGAAATTGCCACTTCTGAGGGTCAAAATGGTATCCTATCAGCAATATCGTATGGTTTTACCTATTTTGAAAACAATCCTTGGTCAGAATTCTATATAAAATTGAGGAATAAAATTCTTGGTCCATTGTTAAATGAATCTGTCTTCAACGAACTGTTATAGAAGGGCAAATTTTTACATTTTACCGGGGAAAGGGGTTTAGGAGAGATAAGTAAAAACCTGGTGACTTCCTGTTGTGGTATGGTCATTCTTTGCTACCTCATGTAATCCAAACTACTGAGGTTCCTTGGGCATGAATTCTGAATATCTGATACTCCTTTATTCCTTCAAGAGGCTGAATGGACATTGATCATTGCCTAGCCTAAGCCATCAAGAAAGAGGAGTTCAGGCCCAAATTGCCTCTCTTGTCAGCAGGAGGCGCACTTGCCCTTCATATCTTATAAAGGCTACCCCTCCAACCTCTCCAAGGCTTCTCCTGAAACTCAAGTTTGTGAGTCACCATTAAGGAACTGGGAGGCCATCCTTGTTACTTTGTTCAAACTGGCATTTGCAAAGAATGGCATTACTTCTTGGTGAGCAACAAATTGAGTGGCCATCTTATAAAGCATTTGGGAAACTATGCAATTTTAAAAGTCAAAAAGCCAAATATATCCTTTATCTTTTTATTTTTGCCACAAGCATGAATTGGCTGGAGGAAAAGTACATACTTTTCAAACTTTTAAATTATCACAAGAGGCCTAACCTATCCAAGTACTTTTCAAATTAGGGCCCTGGGTCCCTGTCAGCTCTAGTACAGGTTTAACAGCCTGTCCCCCATCTCCAGCAGAGGTATCAGTTTTGCAGGAAACTTTTAATATAGCTATAGAAGGGTCTGACTAGTCCTGCTGTAATCCTAACTCCTTTTCTCCTACTCTATTAACTATAGCAGGCATTGGCAAACTTTTTCTGTAAAGGCCAGATGGTAAATATTTTAGGCTTTGCAGGCTGGACTGGACTCTGTTGTAACTACTCAACTCTGCTATTGTAGTGTAATAGTAGCCATAGAAAATATGCAAACGAGTGGATGTGGCTGTGTCCTAATAAAACTTTATCATTTGGTCAACCTCTCCCTGATCTATAGACATCTATAATTTGGAAAATAGTGAATACCTTCAATATACCTATTATTTAATATTTTTAAAATAAACTCACTTTTCTAATTAAGAAGAAAGTAATTCAGTCTAAATTTTGTGTGGTCCAATGCCCATACCGATGCCTGGTTCCCCTTCCAACATCCCTGATGGGTAGATAGTCATTGCCCTTTGCTTGGGAAGCTCCTGCTTTTTTGTTTTCCCATAATGGAGGCAGTGGCCCTGAAGAGTGGAGAGGATGACAAAAGTCCATGGAAGTTTTTATGTAGATAGCATAGCAACTTAGAAACCAGTGCTGCTGGAATTGTGAACTTCTAATAATTTCATTCATTGCATCTTTTAATCAATATTTTAAAAGAAAGATACCATAATATGAAATGACAGGCACTGACTGGCCTGAAATATCCCAGGAAAATCTGGATTAAGCTTTTTCTAGGAACTGATCCAAGAACATTTTTCTTTCTGCCTTTTGATCTGTTGAAAGATATACAAGATACTTGGATGCCTTGAAGACATAGATGTCGCTATGGAAATAGACTCTGACAAGTTGTCTTGTTAAAGGAGCAAGCACTCAGAGAAGGAATAATGGTAGGGGTAGGAACTGGAACTTTTTGCCTTTGCTTGACCTTCTCAAACCTATCTTTCCTCTGTACTTATTTTTTTTTTTTTAATGGATTCAGTTTTTTTCCAAGCCTGAGTGGGTTTGGGGGAGACTGAGATAACATGATTGCTGCCTGCAGTTTTGATCCCTTTTTACCCACTCTTAAACCGCCCCCTCCCCTCTCCATTTCTGATAGCAGGAGGTTACATGTTCCTTTCCCTCCCGTAAAAGAAACATTTAGCTGGGGCTGACCGTAGAAGGAGAGGAAATGAGAAGTGACCAAGAGAAGAAGATTAGAAGTAGGAGACTAGATTTGTGTCCCTTTTATATTGAGATAATTTTATGTAAATGTCAGAGGGTACTTGGAGGCACCAAAATAACGCTGGGGGTGGGCAGGAAGCAAATGTCTGATGTGCCCCAAGCCTCCCTCTGCTGTGGGGCCCAAACAAGCACATGAGCCCCTTCTAGATACCATTTGGATTCTTTAAAGGTAGTAGAGGGCACTTTAAAAAGTTTTGGTGCTAAAGGGTTATTGAAACCCATCCATGGAATCCATCTGTATCGTCCCCCTGGACCTGTGTCAGACCATACTGGGGCTGCCTTAGAATGTTGGCCATGCAGAATCCATCCCCTGTAGGAGGCCTTTTCCAGAATCTTCCAACCACTTAACATTGTATGGGGCAGAGGAGGTGACTGGACAAGAAAAGTAACCTCCCGTGTTCCGACAGTAAGGCTTCTTACATCTTACCATTGGCTCAGCCTCCTGCACGTGCAGGAATGTTTAGAGATGCTACTTCCTTCCCTGGGTGGAGGGGTGGGATGGGGGGCAACCCATAAATGTTAAGTCTCCCCCAACCCCTAGCACTGTGCAAGTGCAGTTCATAAACTTTTGGGTGACTGTTATCCTTGTGTGGGGTGTGTGCTAGCCCTTCCTTAGATGAACTGAAAAATGAATGCAATTAAATTTTCCAAGGCTTCCCCAAACACTTGTAATAATGAGTTTTCTTGGACTGTTCCTTTTCGGTCCGCCAGCTGATTATTATTTTCAGAGGATGCTAATGACAAGCCGGGCGTGATGTCTGCAAAGCCCCACATTAAGGCAGCTTGCATCGCAAACCTGCCATTCAGGTAATGACTGCCGTCCGCCTGGAAAACAAGCTGGGGCCTCGCTCCGCTCCGGGAAGACCATGTGGTAATGCCTGGATACCTGAGAAATGGGTGGGGCCAACCTTAGGGGCTGACTTGGTGGAACTGGGCCAAAGGGTCAAGGAAGGCTCTCTGATGTTTTAGTTGAATGCAGGAGAAAATTTCAAGAGAGTGGTAGGAGCTTCATTGAAGAGAAAGGTTTTCTTCTTGTCTCCACGCTCAAATCAATTTCCTTATCATAATACCAACAAAGAAATTATTGTGATTACTCACCATGATTATGCATGACAGGAATTGCAGTTGGGCAAAGGGACTGTCTAGTGTTGTATATTGTAATTTCTTTCTCAGCAGTCTGACTTCAAGAACTTCCTCATTTTATCTTTTTAATAGTGATTGGCACCATAGAAGGCATATGGTATGTACTTAATAAATACTTCTTGATTCGTTCTTTATTCCAACTCATATATGATTTTCTTGAAAAGAAACAAACAATAACATCATTAACAATCATGAAAGTGACCAGTCCAAGTTGATTTATTTTAGTGTGAAATACGATCACAGAGTTGTTGTTTATCTTAAAATTTCAGCCTTTGGTTCACTGAATAAAGAAATGGTCCCTGAAGAGAATTTGGGAAGATTTTCATAAGTGAATACTCTCATGTAAATAGGAGCCTACTTTTCAATGCTGTGTTAGCTAACAGCGGACAAACTGGTACAGATGTTGTTCATCCTCTCCTATAGGTCTGGTTAGTGGTGAGCGTCTCATGGCTTGTACTATGCATGAGGCCAGAAGTAATTTGGGACAAGGTGATTGATCTTATTAGTTTCCAGACTTCATTTTGTTTCCACTCTTGATGAGAACCTATGAAACACCTTCCTTCAAGGCCTTACTTAATCAGTGCTCTTGCCGGTCGAGCTTACTTCGAGCAGGACAATTCTAATGGGATTCTAATGATGTCACCTTTTTTTTTTTTTTTTTAAATGATGCCACCTTTTCTGCTATGCTGTTCATTCAGTTCAATCATCTTGAGCCACTGGATTATGGATAAGACATTCAGTCTAGGAGAAATGTCACATGGCTGGTGGATTGAAATGATTTATAATCTTGCTACTCAAAGTGTGGTCCCTGGGCCAGCAGCCTCTGCATTATTTGGGAGCAGAATCTTGGGCCCCACCCTATACCTACCAGATAGGAATCTGCGTTTTAACAAGGTCTCCGGTTAATGTATATGCCTATTACAATTTAAGAAGCTCCTGATATACAAAACTTGGGACTAGATGGTGACCCACAATTATTGCTTTCTAGACTGTTAGAAATGAGAAATGAAAATCTTCACCATTTTTTTTTTTTGAGGTACCAGGGCCGGGGATTGAACCCTGGACCTTGTATGTGGGAAGCCAGTGCTCCCTGAGTTGGTTTTTTCATTTGTTTGTTTGTGGTTTATTTTTTTGTTTTTAGGAGACACTGGGGACTGAAACTGGGACCTCCCATGTGGGAAGCAGGTGCTCAACTGCTTGAGCCACATCCACTCCCCACCATATGTTTTTAAGACTCTGGATAATTATTTCCAGATGATAACTATAGAACATATTTTATGTAACAGTGGCCTGTCCATTACCATCACCTTCTTTTTGTCCTTTTTCCAATTTTGATAGAATATAGGATTGAATGCAAGGTCCTACTGGACAGACCTTTAAGGTATGAGGTCCTCTGGTTTTGGAACTTGCTGTGCTGTGAGTGTAAACTTTCCTGGTGTTGATCAGCAGAGTTTCTGGCTAAGGTAGTGGCAAGTTAAGAGAAAACCTCTGTGCACAGAGGGTTGAATGCTTTGAGATTTGGGTAATATGAGCATTTGACTCTTGGTTTGTCCCTCTCTGGTCTTGAGTATCCATTTCTATCTCATGTGTACTGTTATATTAACATATAAATCATTTGATGTCAAACTACTAATTGCCTCTGAGAAATCTGAGTGCCCCTTTCAAAACAGAATTCAAATAGATTTCTCATCTCCGGTCTCCCATCTTAGATAAAAACCACTTGAAAGCTTTCATTTGACACATGTTGCCCTTGTTTAGGTTTTACATTACACTCTAGCAATCATTTCTGACTTCGTGTGACATAGTAGAAAGAGCAAGTACCTTGGGTACAAATGCTGGTTCCACCATTTTTTAGCTGTACAACCATGGGGCAAGTTAATTCACCCCACCTGGGCCTCAGATTCCTTAACTGTAAAATGAGGATAGTAGTATCTTGCAGGATGGTGATAAGTGTTAAATGAGATCATGCATGTAAAGCTCAGTCCAGAATAGTTATTTTTAATATTCCTTCTAGTATATGTGTATATGTATGTCACCTAAATGAATGATATGTTATATGTGTATACCTTAAAAATTAGCATAAACTGACTTGAAGTTTTTATTAGGTGACTTCTAACTTAAATTTCAAAGGAAGTCTTGGTGAGAAGTAGGACAGTCCACGTACTGGAATGACTACACACACGCTCACACGCTCACACGCACACAGTCACACTCACATGTGGTTCTCCAGTTAAACTCCTAAATATGGTTAGGTCCTAAGATCATTAAGTATGTCAGAGGCACTGTCTTCTTTTCCTCTGTGGCTGACCTAACTCTAAATATATTTTGGAAACTCTCGTATCCTCTTCAGAAAGGTGTTGACGTGTAGGTGTTGTAATAAAATAAATGAGATGGGTGATGAATCACACACATGGGAATGAACTCAGGCATGCAGGAAGCTGGAGAAACTGACATTCTTATGACACACTAATAACCAACAAAACACCTCAGGGGATATATAAATACCCAAAATCTTAAAAATATTGATTGGTTAAAGGCCATTTAAGAGTATAGCATTTCAAATACAGCATTGTGAAGAAACATGCCTGGAATGAATGAATAATGTTCAAGGCTCTTAACAACATAAATGCTTCAACACTAAAGCTAAGAGCTGCTATCCTCATGACCATCTTAGCTTGGAAGGACCTTAGGTCTTCTTGGTGAAGGAGAAGGTTGCTTTGCTTATTCACACAGGAAACTGATCACCCTTCAGTGAAACTCTTAATCTGTGTGATACTGTAAACATAAATATTTACAGAGAAACCGTGAATGTGTCTGGAATGAGGAACTTAGAGAGTCAAAAGGAATTGAAACTCAAAGATTAGCCGGAGAAGAATTTCCCTGGGTGTCCCAGCATACTCTGGTGAGGAACAGGGGGTTGTCCCTTCTCTCTGGATTGAAGTGCCAAAGCTTGATCCCCACTTGTGAAGAGGCAGAGAGGAAAGTTGTGAAACTTTTTGGGCAATGGCTTTACTTTCTGCCATCTTTGAAGAGGGAAGACCCTGTTTTTCCTCTTGGAAGCTTTGATTCATCTATAGTCATTGAACCAGGACTTTTGTAGAGGTCCATTTCAGTGTTAAAAGGACTGAAATCATGGTTGAAAATTTTGGGAGGATGATGATGGAAACCATCTATTGCCAGTAAGCAGATAATAGGCTCTTTAAAAAATACTGTTTTGGTTATCAATTGCTGCATGCAAAACTACTCTAAAGCTCACTGGATTAAAGAAACAATCATTTTGTCTGCAACCTGATTCTGTGAGTCAGAATTTCAGATGCAGAATTGTAGGAATGCCTTGTCTCTGCTCCATGATGTCAGGATGGGTTAGCATGAGTGGCTGGGGACTAGCTGGAATGGCTTGACCAGAGCCATATGTCTGAAGCCTCAATTCTGGCTCTTAACTGGACATCAATTCTCCTTCATGTGGCTACTCCATGAGGCTAGCTTGGACTTCTTCACAGCATGGTGGTCTTAAGGTAATTGAACTTCTAGATGGTGGCTGGCTTCCTAGAGTGAGCATTCCAGGAAGACAAGGTCCAACGTGCAAGCATTTATTAAGCTTCTTGTGTTATGCTTGCTGATGTCCCATTAGCCAAATCAAGTCACATGGCCAAGTCCAGGGTCAATGTGGGTGGGACCACACAAAAGCATGGGCACTGGTGGTATGGATTAATTTGAGGCCAGCAATATCTACTGCATACTCAGAAAGTAATACCATTATTTAGTATCCATTTTCTATTGTTAAAGATTAAATGAGTACATGTGTAACTATGGTACTATATTGCTTAATGTCCATAAAATGTGTTTTTGGAATTATGTTATATTTTTCCCAAAAAAATGGTATGTTGTATTATTTGACATAAAGTCAACCTTTTTATCTCCATGCTACATTCAGTCAGTGCTAAACAATTTGTATAAGTCCATCTGTAAAGAAAACAAAAGAAATCCACGCTCTTGTGCCTACCTCAGGTTTGACTTTTCCTTGCCATTATTTGCATCTTTATATACTGGTTTCAGTTTAATAGTGCATACCTAAATTACTTGGCTTTTCAATGGTTCATACATTTAGAATTGTTATCTTTAATCTGCTATGAATTAAAAAAACATGAACATGTTAAGTTCTGATGTTACCATGAGTCATGAATGCTGGACTAGGTAGGATTGAGACCTGAGTCCCAGCTGGGCTCAGCTAGCCTTTCTAGATCTCAGCTTCCTCCTCTCTTAAATAAGAAGGCTCAACCAGTTGATTGTTAGGATTTCTTCTAACACTAAATAAAAAAAAAATTAAACTTATATCTGATTCTTTGGCTACTTATTAGAGAAATATAAAATGTACATTTTGGAAATATTAAAACCAACCCGTATTTCTCTCTGTTTGTTTCTACTTAGTGAAATGGAGGCAATTCTTTATTGATTTTGGGGACCAATCATCCCAGTTTGTCTGGGACTGAGGGGTTTCCTAGACACACTGGGGCGAGCTGGTCACCATAATTGATACTGTGAAAAAATTAACAAGATTTTAAGGAGATTTTAGGCTCCTGAATGAAAAATGATTCATATGTTATGATTTCCTACTACCAAATTATACATGAACTCTGATGGTAAATGGAAGATTAGTGATTATTTTCTGGGTCTGATACTGTAACGTTCTCTTCAACTTATATTATTTTTGAATGTTCTTTGAAAGATTTTGCTAGCAATGCTCAAAATTCACCTTGAGAAAGATATGTATATTTTATGCATATTTTCTAGACTTCAAGAAAGAGATAATAATGTTCAAGATAGCAAAGTAAATTGGTGCCAAAATAGAGGAAAAAAGTTCATTTTTAGATCTGCTTTGAGACTGTAGTACACTTTGAACATAAAGAAGACCTGTTAGTAGAATGAAATAGAAAAAGAGAACTAATGGAGTTTATTATGGACCCATTATTGCCCAAAACAGCATCAAAGGTGACTGTAGACAAATACTGCACAAAGAAAACTCACCAAGGATGTCTATGCATTAGTTATTTTTGAACTTCTTTGAAGTAATCACAAAGTAAAGATACATTCATGTATTTCAGTTAAACCAATAATACATTTTTGCACTATGCGATTGTCCTGTGTTCTTTTTGTCTCTGATTGTCAGGAGCTAGCTTTCTAATCTTTGGGTATCCAGAATCAGAAACACCAATTGTTGTTTTAAAGGGAAGACTAATCCAGTGAAAACAGCTGTGTCCAGTTCAGAAAAAAAAAAAAAAAAAATCAAAAGCAGTACTTTCCAAAGGAATATTAAAATATGGACACAAAAATTATACTGGACACTGCTGGTGTTTTAGACAACAATGGAGCTAAATTACATCCACTTTTAGTTTGCTAACAACTGTTAAAGGAGTCAAGAGACCAAGATTCAAACCCAGCTGTACCAGTGCAGTGAGTACTTGGGGAAGTGCCTTTCCATTTCTGGATCTCAGTTTATTTATCTGTAAAATGGGGGAGTTTGACTAGCCTGCTTCTATGGCCCCTTATATTTCTAATATTCTAGAATTCCATGTGCAACATTCTGATGACATCTTATATGAAGTGGGGATGGACTTGTACCTTCCTTTTCACCAGCACTGCTCCTCTGTACTAGCCTCGGAACGACGACTAGAGAAAATGGCATCTTCCTCAGAGGCCAGAGGCACACAGTCTCAGTACTGTAGCCACCGGCTGCAGCTCAGCATGATACCCTGGATCCTAATATTGGTGATTCAGACCTTGGACATGTCACTTCCCTTTTCAGTGTCTTAGAGTCGGTCTTTAAAAATATTTTTTAAAAAATGTGGTATGGAATAATATTTGGCCATTTCACAGTCTAAGCGAGGCTTTCTGGGCCCTCCCTTCTCTCTCTCTCTCGCCCAGCCTTTCCTGCTAGTGAAGTCTGTGAGATGGATGCCACCTCTCGGCCCGGGCTGCATGTCTGTGGGGTAGTAACTGGGTCCAGTGGCCTGCTGCTGGGGACACGCATGAAGCATGGACCTTTGGGATCATTTGTGGACAAAGGCCTGAGAACTCCTGGTCAGGGAGAGACTTTGAGGTCCTGTGTCATCTTATGATATATGTATATATATATATATATATATGAAACGTGATGCAGCTGGTGTGGAGTTTATTGGTTACAAAACAGAGTCACAATGATGGGACTCTGAAGATTGTAGTAGGAAGAGTAGAGCTTTGAACTCACGAGCTTTGGTTTGGAAAGTGCAGCAGCAGATTAAGATCATTATGGAAGGTCTGGTGAGATTGTTACAGAGAAAAATTAAAAGTTTTTGAGTTTGAAAGCTACAAGGATACCTCTTAGGACTCACCCAAGGTGTCTGGGTAAGGCCTTTCCACTGGGGAAAAATAGTTTTTACAACGGGCAGAATCTTTTATTGGTCTCCCGCCTACTTGTGGATCTCATTCACTTGAGAAAGGATTATTCTTCCGTTAACGCTCTCCTGTGTGATGGCCTTGATCTTTGGAGCTGCAGACGCTGAGGGAAAGAAGCATTGAAGAGGTCATTGCCATGCTCATCCCACCACCTGGAAACTGCACTCATTCTTAGCTCCCTGCTTTGAGGATCTGAATTTCTGTGCCTTCCAGAATGACTACTAAGCAAAATGGCAGACTCTTCTGAAAAGAGACCTCACCTAGGAAGGTCTTTCCTCCCACCCTCCAGGTAATGAGGGTATCTGAACAGTGTCACCTTCGAGAGATCAAGCCCTTGATTCGAGGAGTGCCCGGTACAAAATCTAGTCTGAGGCCAAACACCGGAGAAGTCCTTTCTGCCAGTATGGGTTTACGGTGCTTGCTCCTGTTTCTGTGACCTGAGAGAACACTGAATGCCATTCTGGGCACCTCGTTTAGGAGGGACAGTCCTATACCTAGTAACAGGTCAGAGAGAACGCCACGTGCAGATGAGTGAGAAGGCAGGCAGGGATGTTTACCATGGTCAATGTTTTCAAAAATTTGACTTATTTGAATAAGTGCCTTGTTGACACATCAATAAATGACCAGAGGATAGAATGGAAACCATTGAAATGCAGGGAAGAACTTTTAAAAATCAAACCTCTGCAACCACAGATTGGGCCACCCCATAAAGTACTCTAGACATGGATGAGGAGGGGCTGAGGGACCGTTTTTCTGTCTGGGTCTTGCAAGGGGTTATCATTTAGACCAGCTGTTCTGTGACAGTTCTTCCAACTCTGATCCTCCGAGTCTCTGGTGCCTTAGAACAGTTTTATTTATTTATTTATTTATTTATTTTACCACCAACTAATCTGAAAGTTCAGTTGGTCCCAGACTGTAGTCCTGGGACTTTTGCCTGAGGTGTTAAAGATTATCTGGGAAAATTGGGTTTCCAGGTCAAGGAAATTTGGGAACATTGGGTTAAACAAGTAAACCTTTGCTGTTTTTTTGTTTTTTTTTTTCCTTTCTTGTTCCTTTTCATCCCCACAGCACTACTTGCTGACCCTTAAGATACTAAAATGCAACTTGAGTCTCCAAGAGGAAGATTTTGGTACATTGTGTTCCCCAATTTATCTAGCCACAGAATATATCTTTCATAATTCACTATTAAAATCTCATGGAACACTAGTGTCCAACAGAATATAGTTTGGGAATTTATGTGGAATAATTTCCCAGGAGTTTAGTAAACAGACTCCATTACTTAATACAGGTATAATAGTATCAATGATCTTTTAAATCTCCTTTACTGCCTGTAAAGAACTTTCGTACATGTTGTTGAGGACAATGCGTACTTACTTCATTCTGTGGTACCCAATTTGTTGATTCAAAATCTCTGACCATTTGGAAGTGAAATAAAAATTGAACACAGTGTATGTGAAAGTACTCTAAGGATTATGACTATTACTGAATGGCTAAAAGAACACGCTGAGTCATTAAAACCATAAATAGAGTCAAACAATGAAAAATTCTTTTACCTTTCATGCTCGACTTAGATTCTTCCATCATCCTATAAAAGTGATAAAGGTTAAAGCTCATTTCAATATTAGCAACAATCATAAAAACCAAACCTGGCTGACTTGTAAATTCTCATCTCTTTAATGAGAATCATTGTCTGAGGTGGGTAGTCACAAGGTCATGAGTTCATGGGAAAACCCACTGGTTCCAGAAAGCAGTGGGTACTGCCTCCTGCTACCCTTGGGTCAGGGGAAGTCTCCAAAGCACCCCCCTCTTTTTCAGCTGGCCTAATGCTTTGCCTCCACCGTGTCCTCTTCCAGGCTCTGGGTCTCAGGACGGTTCAAAGTTTGGTCCAGTGACTTTTAATTTACGTATTTCTAAAACTCTCCTAATCCCTTCTGTTGGGCCGTAGAATATATGTGTCTTTTATGTGGCCAGCCATTGTGCTTTCCTGGGGTGGTTAGATTGAAGAGCGAGGCATCTAGATCTCTTAGGAATCTTTTCCTGCTGTTAGGCCAAAACATCGTCCCCCCATGTTTTTTTTTTTTTTTTTCCTGAGCCAGCATTGTAATTGAGTGCATTCCCGCTGGGAAACACAACAGCCAAAACTCATAGTTGTTTCTTTCTAGGTACTTCAGTATATTAACTTCAACTGTTCTGAGCACAAATCTTAGCATCCTGGCAGTAATAGCTCATTAAGTCACACTTGCTGCTTAATGAACTACAACTTAATGAAAGTATCTTCAGGACAAATTCAACATAAACCTCTCTTTCTCTAGAGTGCTTTTTGGTAACAGAACCCATAAGGTACGTGAATGCACACACAAGAGCTGGATGCCCTTTGCAGCCTCCTCTCCCATCAGCCTTTGCCTTACCCTTCACTCTCTCCCACCAGGAGCTGGCGGTAGGTGGCGATTTCCTTCTCTAGGTGGATTTTGACCCCGAGGAGGACCTCGTATTCGCGGTTCTGACGCTCCAGGTCGTGGCGGAGCTGCCTCAGTTCTTCCTCGTAGTGGGAGATGATCTGCTGCATGTCCTGGAGTTGGCAGGAGTATTGAGACCGGGTCTCTGACAACATATTTTCCAAAGCAGATTTCTGAAAGAGGAAATGGTATTCTTTTCATTAAGTGACTGATGGATGGATTGATTCAGTTACTTGTGCTCACTGAGTACGTGGAATATGCCGATCACTCTGCTAGGAGGCTTGGTAGCTGTGGGGGTACAAAGATGAGAAACTGACTAATAGGTTTGAGGCTTGGACAATCAGACAGTCAAGAGTTGAGCAGTGTCGGGACTTTGGAAGCCCCATTTTCTGTGCATAAAAACCTTTGCATCAGGGAGCTCTTGGCAATTCCGCCACACTTCTGCAGTGTTCATTATCTATGTTACTCATTTGGAATTGAACACGTGCCGTTTTGTGCTGAACTATTGTTTACCTTCTGATGCATACATTCTGTCTCTGGTCAGATCGAAAACTACCAGATGGAAACAGCGACTGGGACTGACGTCTCTGTGTATCTTCAGTGAAGGATCTCAAGTAGGAATACGAGATTAAATACGGGACTCCCAGTTGAATTTCAGATGAGCAAGAAATATTATTTTAGTATAAATATGTCCCAAATATTGCTCAAATATTGCCTGGGACATTTCTATACTAAAAAAAAATTGTTGCTTATATGTGTCCTGTATTTTTGTTTGCTCTACTTGGCAACCCTGATCTTAAGCAATGCTTTTGGATTATGGCAGTGGTAATGAGTTGTCATTTTCAAAGAAATTCTAAAAGCTGCAAAATGAAGTTGCTGGGCTTGGCTACAGAAGACCTGAGTTCAAATCCTCATTTTGTTTGAATTTACCACTTGCCTATTTGGAGCACATCAATTTAAACTTAAAGAAAAACTCCTAAGTGTGCTGGCTGCTTCCACTTTGTCATGGCAGCTAACTTTCAGGTGGCCCTTAGTGCTGCCTGGCTACCAAGCCACATTTCCATGGTCCAGCCACTCCCCATCTCCCCCAGAGGACTATTTCATCCCTTCTCCTTCATCCTCAACCTGCTTCCATTCTCTCTCTCAGCCAATGGCCTTGCTTCTTCAGCCAGTGGTTGTTGACCAAATGAAAGCAATCAGGAGAGAACTCCCACAAGCTCCCGCCATTACTTCCACCTGCATACTGGCTTCTGGGTTCATGTCCTGGCTTCCCCCTTGCTGTTATGTGCTCAGGTCATCTCAGCAATGGCCTGCCTTCTTCTCATCAGTGTTCTCCTCTTACTAGATTATTCCCACCAACATTCAAAGAGAGTAATTTCTTCTACCTTAAACATTTTCTCTTTTGAAAGCATATCTCTCTTCAGTTACCATTCAGTTTCTCTGCTCCTCTACATACAGCAGAGCTCCTCAAAGGGTTGTCTATACCTACTGTTTCAAATTCCTTGTGAGTCCCTTCCAAGTAGCCTATGAGGCCCTACAGGGTCTTGCTCCACTTTTACATCATGGCAGCCTCTCCCCTCCTTCCTCTCCCTCCCTTCCCCTCCTTCTCTCACTAACTGCAGCCATACTAGCTTTTATATTTGCTTCTCCCTCCACCTGGAACACTCCCTCATCCCCTGCTGCAGTCACGGAGAACACCTCCTCACCTCTCTCGGGTCTCTGCTCTCCCGTTTCTGTAACTTTTTTTTTTTTTTTTTAACTAAATCTTTCCCAACCACCTTGTTTAAAGTGCCAGCTCTTCCCCTGGCACCCCTTACCGCCCTCCCATGCTTCATTTCTTTGCACCACTCTCCTCCTCTAACTTATCATATAGTTTGATATTTGTGCATTTATTGTCCATCATTGCCTACTAGATTATAAACTCCTTCATTTCCTTAGCATAGTCCTTAGCATAGTATCAGATCTAGAATTCATGAAAATGGGTATAGATGCCTCGTTGACCTCACAGGGTTTGGTGAAATATTGCATGTAAAAATGTTTTGAAAGTTGTAAAACCCTGTAATTATTTCTGTGCTCTCTACTACCTTGACAGTACACATTTTAAATGTCTGTCACCACCACTGATTTGTGTGACATAGCAGTAATTTATTATGTCCATCTTCAACACAAATGAATTAATTATTTCTTCCCAAGACCTAGGAGAGAGTAGCACTCAGGAATTAATTATATTGATGAATGATTAGAAGATTTGGATAGGCTCTAAAAGGAATCAAATGATAGATTTTATTTAATGAATTTTGAGTGCTTATAACATTCATACAAAACATTTTACCCAAAACCATAAGGATGATAGAAATGGCTTAGACACAGGAACTTAGAATTTCTTGGGTGGTAAGACACATATATAATGAATAGTACAGTACTTTGGAGTCAACCAAGCCTGGATTTGCCACCTACCATTTTGCACCAGAATTTTTCTGTAGTTGGGGTTTGGGAGGCAGCTTGGTTGTAAGTGGGGAGAACATTGCTATAGAGTATAGGGTCCTAGGGCCCTCCTCAACCCCAAAACACCATGTGGCCACATACTAGCTGTGTTATCTTGGCCAACTTACTTAAACATTTGGAACTTTGTTTTCCCAATCTTTAAAATGGAAAGATTAATGTGAGAATTAATGATATTTAATATAACTAGTTATCTGGCACACTTATCTGGCTCAATGAGGACACTCAGTAAATTATAGCTCTTACTATCATTCTCATCATAAACAATTTGGATGGAAAGTGGAAAGTGAGAGAGATCCCAAGGGAGTTGGGGAGTCGGGGAGGGGGACAGGGGTCATGGAAGGCTTTGTGGAGGAGGTGGAACCCACCAAGGTTTTTCCCAGCCCAGACTCACCTTGTTGGATTGTGCCTGCAGGTCAATCTCCAGGGCCTGGAAAGTGCGCTTCAGCTCATGGATGTCACTTTGGCTGCTCTGCACAGTTGCTGGTCTGGCCACCGCCTGGGACATGGCCTCTGACTATAAGACGGAGCAAAGGGCAGAGACATCAGCATCGGAGCCACATGCGAACGGAAGCTTTAGGAAGTTTGGGCACCTTTCTTTTACCTGCTCTTTATACCAAGTGTCCAACTCTTGATGCTTCTTCTTCATTATAAACTCATATTCTTGCCTCATCACCTCCAGGACCTTAATCAGGTCTTCCCCTGGGGTTGTATCCACCTTCACATTGACCTTGAAGTCATTTGGCACATGATTTTCCTCTATTTCCTGTTTAATAACAGAGAAAGAAAATGAATCAGCGGTGATGAAAGAAGGCAGGAAGTGTGTTGCTTGGCAGAAGGAACTGTATCTCTGAAAAAATTATGTTTATAATGGTTGCCTACCCTTTCACTGGTTTGATTTGATTTTTCATTTATTACTTGTGGATGAGAAAATTATATGCTTTCTTTGTTCTCTTATAACTTCCTAAAACAAAGAATAGCACAAGAAAGGTAATTAAATGGCCTTTGTGATTACTGATTTCATCCCTGGTTGAAAGATGTTTCAGAGAGAATTGTGCTGTGTAGTCCTGCTAAGCAAATGATGTTCATGGGTAAGTGATTACACATTTCAGGTTGTACGCAAAAGCTCTTGGGAACAGTTCAGTAACCAAAAGCCAGAAGGTGTGGAAGCTTTTAAAAGCTTGTCAATGCATTCTGACTCCACAGGGCTGACGCCCATGGGATTTCATGAAAACCAAGCAGCCACAGGAAAGGTTTAATTAACAATCGTTGTCTAACCAGCTATTCTGAAGCCAGGCTCTTTGATGTTCCGAAGCAATTTTGTTTGTCTAAAGTAGGGATTGTTTCTTTATCATCTAATCAGACTCTCAGGGAATTTAGACGTTTTAGAAGCCAGTTAATGCTTCCGGAAATTAGGATTCTTAATTTTTGCCACTAATCTTATTTACCTTGGTTAGTGGCAGATTTTCCTTATTCTATTGTCCCTCAATTTGTTCCACATTGGGTCAATGAAGGAAGTTCAACCTGATTTGTTTACTCATTTAGTATCATATGAATAAACAAGCTTAGAAAACATTGTGTGTTAACAAAATTGCTACGCTTCATCATTAATTTTGATTGCGGAAAAAATTAACTATTACCATTGAGCTACACCTGCTTCACAGGAACTTCATAAATATCTAATTTTTTCCACTTCAAAGTTATCTCCTCAAGTCAAACACAACAGCCAAAGTACAATCAAAATTAAAGATGAATCGTAGCAGTTTTGATTCTAAAGTTCCTTATGTTTCTTTAGGTTGAAAGACAATAGGACTGGCAGCTGGACTATGGCCTCTTCTGTAGCTGTTGAAGCGCCTTGAGACATGCAGGTCAGGAAGCTCCCTGGGTTGTCCTACCTGCTCATGGCGCTTCTTCATGAGGATGAGCTCTTTCCTCATTCCTTCGACCTCCTGTTCCAGATCCGTTGTGACGATGGTCAGATTGTCCAAGGTCTTTCGGAGGCCTTCGACTTCAATTTCCAAGTCTTTCTTGAAGGACTGCTCATTCTCGTACCTTTAGTTAGAAGGAAGGGAAGCAACACACTTCTTGTTGAAAGGCTGTGGTGTTTCTAAGGATTCACGTTAGTGTAGAGGTGAGTGTTCACTTTTTACGTTTAGTGAGAATCAGTGAATACAAGCAGCGTGTCCTTTGGAGGTCTGATTCATGCCACGATTTCCAAGATTGTGTCTCAAGGTTAATTTTTTTAATTGAGTAGAGAGAATAGAATAAAAATCATCCATAGGCCCAGCACCTAGATTTAGCAACCATGGGCAGTTTGCCATGTTGGTTTTATCTATATTTTTTGCCTAAGTATTTTTAAGTAATTTATAGACATTATGACATTTCATCCCCTAAATACTTCAGAATGTGTTTGTTTTTAAAGAAAAAGACATTTTCCTAAATATCCGTAATACTATTATCATATCTAAAAATTGCTATTAACTCTTTAATATTATCTAATATTGTGTTCATATTAAAATTTCCTCATTTGTCCCCGAAAAGTATTTTAAGATGATTTGTTTAAGTTAATGGCTAAGTACCATGTGTTGCATTTGGTTATTACCTCTCTTAATTATAACTTAGTAAGATTTTAGGTGTGGATAGTGGCGAGATACAGTTTCCTTTTACAAAAAATAAAACTACAACAAAAACAAACACACACACACACAAAAGAACTAAAGGAAAAACAAAAATAAAAAATGAAAAGAAGAACAACAAACAAACAAACACACAAACAAAAAACCTAACACTATCAAGAAGGGACTTACTTGAAGCTGAAGTCATCCACAGCCATCCTGGCATTGTCAATGAGCAGATTGACGTGAGCGTTGGTCAGCTTAGCATCCACTATCTGTAAAACACACACCAAGAGCCATTCCAGTCGGACACACTCACACAAGAGAGCTGCAGGTCTGCCCTCTAGCTCCCGGGTGTTTGGCCTCCCAGAAGAGATGCCTTCTCTTTCTGACAGTGGAGTGATAGTAATCGAATCGATAAATAGTGATTAAGCCCCTACTGGGTGCAAAGCACAGGAATATTGATTTCGTGGTAAGAAAAGATCATATCCTGTGATCTGCAGTCAGCCTCACTGTTTTTGACAGGGTAGGAATGATGCAACTGCTGAAAGCATGCCTTCTAAGGAAAGATGGTAATTTTTCAAAATGTCTTTTAATTTTCTAGTATTATGAACATGTCTTAGTGTTTTGATTAAGTTCATTGACATCTGAAGATGTAAAAAGGAGTCTTGGCTCTGATCCTTTTCTTACTATGAATATTAGTTCAGCTGTCCTAAAGTACAATAATAATTATTTTAGATGAGCACAATCCTTCCTTCTTTTTCTGATCATGTTTTTTCATGTTTCTGATCAGTGTTGCTGAAGAAAGTTGAAAACTAATTCTAAACATACTTCATAACAGTCCTCACATAGCACGATTTTTTTTGTCCAATGTGGCTATAGCCATACACATAATTTGTACGTATACTTAGTATTTGTAACAGTACATGATGAGAATGCTCAGTTGCAGCTATTATAATATTAAGTGAAATAATTCTCTACCATCTAATGAAGCAGCTTCATAAGTTTTAACTGTATTAAAGCCTCTGGTCACTTTTACTAGATGCTTACATACATTTTTTACTTTAAAATGAAAAATATTGTTGAAAGTGTTTATCTGAGTGCATGCATTTGTGAACATTTGTAGGTTTGCTTTGTAAACACTTCTAGGCATGCTATTTTCAGAGAAATGGTGTACATTTGATGTATGTCACTGCCTTCAAGAAAATGGGGTGGAAAATGTCTCTATGTCAAAAGTATTATGGGGTAAAATGCTGAGTTAGGAACTGGGGGATTCCCTTTGGTTCTGGCTCTGTTACTGACCTTTGGCATGACCCAGGGCCAGTCACTCTATTCTCTGGGCTTCAATTTCATCATCTACGTGAGGAGTTTATACTAGAAACAGATGACTTTAAAGGTCTCAGCTCTAAACTTTGTAAGTTAGTGGGAGCCAAAGAATCCTGTGACATCCTCATTGTATTTATACAGGTAATTCCTTTATTTAGACAGGTTTCTTAGGACAAATTTATAGCTCAATACAAAGGCACCTTTTAGAAATCTGGTCCTATTTCAAGATCCACTGATTACATGGAATTTGGTATCATGAATGCACAATAGCATGATTCAGAAGTAGTGAGATTGCTGGGTCTGGAATCCAAAGAGTGGGGCCGGGATCCTACTCCAGCACCGCTAACTGAGTGACCTTGGCGGAGTCTCAGTTTCTTCCTCTATAGCGTGGCAATAATAATTGCTACTTCATCAAAGAGTTATGAGATTTAGAGTCAAAGAGTTAAATAAGATACCATGGTAAACTACTTAGCATATTCTTGGCACACTGAATCAGTTAGAACAATGTAAATTGTAAAATATCTTTTCAAATATCTAGCGCTTTGGGAATAAACAAATGTCTTTGTTGGACAAATCGCTAGGTTTTATGTGTCTAGATGCAGCTTTGAACTTTTGCTGTTTGTGGCGTAGATGGGTAAGCTGCCTGACTCCTTGCTTCCCTTCATGGGATTCCAAATGGAGACTATGGCTTCTTCCCTTGCTCAAAAAAAGATCTGCTCTACTGTATGCATTCCCTCATCATCCCTCTCTGTGCTACTTAGGGATTTCCTTACCAATGTATTTCCCTCCAGGCGCCTCATTCTTTGCAATATCTAAGCTCATGGAAATTCAAAAGTAGCTCCATTCAAAAAAGCCTGGGGATCCCTAGGTCAAGCCTGACTTACTTGCACATTGAGTTAGTTATTTGACGTTCACTACGATGGTGCTGACTGGTATCAAGAAAAACTGTGCCTCGTACATGCCAAAGAATCAGAAAATCCAAAGTGTCAACTTGGGGTTGTTTAGTTTTCCCAATCTAAATTGTTAATTTATCAATTGCAAAGTCCAGCTAGAGTCTGAGTCCCTGAGCCAACATTCCCTTACAGTACAAGAGTGGTCAGTTCTGATATGCCAAACGGTACAGAGCACATTTAAAATCCAAAACCGTTTCCCACTGTTCAGCATTACTTGATACAATATTATGATCAGCCACTATTTCTGAGACACCCTGCATGACAATGAATGGATGAGGACTGATTGAGAAATAATATGTGAGGCATAGGTTTTGCATTGTATGTTGTCATTAATCACCTGGATTTGCCCTCAAGGCCCTGAGTTCATTTTAAAAAATCTAGCTCCTGTATTAACGCAGCATCATTGCTGCAAGGTGTGTAATCTCTTACCAGGAGAGGAAAATAGAATTTTTGACCATACACCAAAATGTCTATTATAGCCTTCTTGAGAGCCAGCCATTCAGGCGGCTTTATTTTTAATGTCCCTATGACTATGTCCGATTCTGTGTTTCGCAGGGAGCAAATTCACTTTTGAATTTCTTGGGTAATAGTTAATATTCCTGAAGGGAGGGTATATACTACTCAGAGCGCTCCAGCGAGGTCCAGGAGGGGCTTCCAGCACCAGGTGGGTCTGTGACTTCTTTGGGCCTCTGTTTTCTCTGCAAGCTGGTGAGGTCAGGACAGATAGACAGCCTCAACTTCAGAGAGTTGCTTTCTTATAGCATAGAAAAGCTACAACTGACTTAAGAAAACCGGAAGAGAGGCACGTGCGATATTTGAAGGTGAAGAAATTTCATATTTAATCTCAGAACCAGAATCCTGGGATGCCTGGAGAATGGACAAGCTTCCCCCTCCTTGTCACTGCTCCTATTCACTTTTCCAAAGAACCGAGTCAACCACTCAGTCTTACTTTCCTCAACCATAAATTGGAATGAAAAATACATGTGTCACAGAGTTGTTGTAAGAATTAAATGAGGTAATGCATATTAAATGTGTTTCATAGGATTAAAAGTGTAAATGAATTACATTTATTAATAATAAATATTATTTTTGTATTAGGGAGGCTAGTCAGCCCTGTGGCGTAGTGGAAAGTACGAGAGCACTGGAAACAGACCTGTATTAGAATCCCACTCTGCCTGGTGGCTTTGGATGGCTCCTGAACTTTTTTGAGCTTCAATTTTTTTACAGGGTTGTTGTGGGAATTAAATCAGTTGGTCATTGCAGAAAGCTCTATTGGACATTAAGTATATTATGTATATTAAGTATCCAACGTGGTGCCTGGCACACAATAGGTGCTCAATAAATGTTTCCCTCTCCTTTCCCCATTTCCCTCCTTCTCTCTTCTGCCAGCTCATAAATGATTTGACCCAGAGCTAACCCCACATTTCTTTTGGGAGTTGTGTTCCATTTTTAAGAATCTGTTCTCTCCATTCGAAAACCGAAGCAGCTTTATTAAACAAAAATCACGAGAGGATTGTTGAGTCACCTTGTTTTCTTTGTAAACAGAACCATGCACTGTATAGTTAAAGTAATTACACGGTCAGTTATTAGGTTGATTATTCAATAATTAGGGTTCCTTACAAGGACAGATTTATGTTATCTTGATTGTTTCTTTATATATTCAAGCAAGGATGACTGAGTGTTGTGAAAGAATGCTGTATAAATATTAGAAACCTGTGATGCCCTTTCTAGGGTAGGTTGAATTATGATCGGGTAGGGAATTTCTGGGCCTGCTTTATATAGGAGTGACGCTGCATATTAAAAAAAAAATAATTTAAGAGATAACTGGATTCCCTCTACTTCTAGCCAATATTATGAGATGTCCCAGAAGGCGTGAACTTAGCTTTCTTGATGTTTGGTTAAGAAGTTATTTATTTGTTGAAGAAGGTTTCCATAACTCACGTCAACTCTAAGATTCTTATAAATTATGCGGATTGCTTTATTATTTTCTAGAAATACTCCATTTTCAGACCTATGGGCAACTTTCTCTTCTGGCAGCCCCCAAAGGACATAACTAGGAATGCTACAATAATCCATTTCTAGTGGAGTGACAGCTTTTAGGCATGATCTCCAAAATGGTATAACTCAGCCTCTCCTGGACTTATTGTCACACTGTGGAGCAGATGTGGTGTAACGAGAGAGTAAATGTCCACTCGTGCCTTGTGCGCCGTGCGTGCAAGGTGACTACATCATTGGCTCCTAAGTGATACTGGATACTAGCTGGCTGCCTTACATAGTTCAGATTTTTTGGTGTGTATGTGGAAAATCAGCTAATCTCATTTTAAGTTAGTCTATAGCATTGCCACATAACGTATGCATAGAAGATTAGTTATACAAAACAGACTTGCCGAAGCCCAAATTTATGGTATAATAAGAAAATATCCTCAAATACCACTGTGCCCGATTACTTTAAGCTCACTTGCCATTTTCCTAGAAGTTGTGTTTTGTACTGCTTTTTCCTCCCTGGGGATTGCCCTGGAAAAGCAGCTCCATCTTGAGCTCCTGTGTCGCTTAGAACCTTACCTGCTCCTGCAGGTGAGTGATGCTTTCCTCATATTGGGAGTAATCTTGCTTTTCTCCGGGGTCTCTCTCCTGATGCCACTTCAGGATGCGGCTTTCAAGCCGCTCATTGGCTTCCTCCAGGGCACGCACTTTCTCCAGGTAGGAGGCCAGGCGGTCGTTGAGGTTCTGCATCGTTTCCTTGCCATTTCCGCCCAGGAGGGAATCTCCTCTTGCAGACCCCCAAGACCTTCCGGGGGCCAGGCAGCTTGGCCTGGTGAAGGAAAGGGAGATGCGGGCACCCCCTGCACCGCCGTGGACGCTGGGGGCGCGGGGGAAGCTCCCCACCCGGCCCCAGCCACCTGTGGTGCTGTGGAGGGAGGCCAAGGGGCTCAGGCTGAAGCTGCGGCTGGAGTTCATGGTCCAGCGTGCGTGGGGCAGGGCTGGCTCCGCTCCGCTCCCTGGCACTGCAGAACTGCGCCGCCCCGGACTGCCTGGGATGGTTTTATGCCCTTCACTGTGGGAGTTCCCTCTCCGACAACTGTACCAACAAGATCGCATCATTGTGCAACATGTGTTTCCTCCTGGTCAACCCTGAAGTGCCCCTGGGCCTTTACACACACTGTTGTTGTTTAGAGCTCCCTCCCTTCCAGCTGTGACCTGGAGGTGTGGCCCACACCCGTGGGTATTAGTCTCAGGTGTCTTTCTAATCTTTCTGTGGCATTTTTCCGTTGTCCATTTGACACGAAAAGGATCAGATGAAAGCCCATAAAGAAGTTATTTGGTGTGGTATAGATGAGCTTTTTAAAAAACAAAAATTAAACACACACACGCACTCACATACAACAAATAAACCACCCCCAATTCTAAAGTGAGGGTGGGAGAGACACGTAAGAGCACAGTCAGACCAAAATACAGGCTTAGATTCCAGAATAAAACAACCGTACTGAGGAAGTGGAGAATGGTCTGAAGAGCTAATGCCTTTGTGGCAGTCACTGTTTGATGGAAAGTAATTTCAAAGAAAGCACTCTTAAGAACAAACCCTCAATTGTAACGAATTAATTAATGACAGTGCCTTCCGCTTCCAGGGAGCCTCTCATCCCAGTGCGCCTCAAAACTGAGCAGCCTCGGCCTGGGTCGGGCCGTCTTGGCTTCTGGGAAGAAGGCGAACATCGCTCAGGAGAGCCGGGGTCCTGTGTGCTGGCGCCCTGCAGAGGGCATGGGAAGCAGGAGGCATGCCGTGCTTTGCCTGACATGCTTGACTGATTTCACTGTCTGCCAAGGTAAAGGTTAGGCATGAATTAAAAAGCAGGTTGGGGGCGGGGAGGCCTGTGCTGGTTACTGGAGACTAGATTTAAAGGGACCTTAAAGATAAAACGACAGCAATGGAAGGGACTTTAGTGTGCCTCGGGCCAAGCCACTGATTTTACAGATGAGGAAAACTGAGGCCTGTAGAGGGAATCTGACAAGGACGAGCCGTGTGTCAGTGACAAAGTCAGGGCAGCATTTGTTCTGCCACAGGGCGTTGTCATCACAGAGCCGAATCTCCACAGTCCTGTACAATGCTTCTCCTTTGTAAGAATGATGATACGGCTTCGCAGTTCATATAGCTCGCCGATATTCTTTATTCGGTCCTCACAACAGCCCTTTGCTGTAGGTGGGCAAGGGTTATTGTTCCATTTTACAGCTAAAGAATCAGGGCTCATAGAGGTGAAATGAGCTGGAGGTGATTTGCATATGTACCAAATGTAGTGCAGCACCCAGGTTCATAGGTGCCTGGACTACCCACCCTGTTCCACGGCCTTCGAGATGTGGTTCAAGGGTTACCTCCTTCAGCAGTTGTTTTCTGAATTCTCCTGATTAAGTTGGGTGCCCCTCCTAGGAGGAACATACCCTTCTGAACCCCAAGATCTTCCAGAGGGGCAGCCAGCTCGGCATGCCCACCCCGCTGTGGAAGCGGCCCCCTGCCCAGGCCAGCTCAGCACCTCCCGTGAAGTCCACTCCTCCCCTTCCACTCACCACATTGCACTGCACATGTCACTTCCTCTGAGACTCTGGGCTTCTTGAAAGCAGGGATCATGTCTTCCAGTTTTTCAACACCAAAGTCTGGCTTCTCATTGGCATTTAATAAACCTGTGTTAACTGAATCATGAACTTTTTCGACTCAGGATTTTAACTCAGGTCTCTGATGCCAACACCCCTGCCCCTTCCAGCGGTGTGAGTTATAGAACCAGAGAGGAGGGCAAAGCCTCTTCCAGAAGTGGAGTGACGAGTCACAAAGGCAAAACATTTCCTTACTGCAAACGAAACCACCGACAAGACAATGATACAACGAACTCTGCTCCTCCTCCCCTTACAACAAAACCTGGTAAGGGAAGGCTGTCTGCACTGCCTCATCTCACTGTGCACAAGCTGGAAAAATTTGATGAAGGCCTGGGGCTGCTTAGAGGGAGCCTTTAGAAAGCGTCCTGTGATCTTTTACATCTGAACATGAGAAAAAGACAAAGCACAGACAAGATGACAAAAGAGCACATGAGGGAAATACAGAGACTTGTTTAGACATGTGGCAGCCTTTTATCTCTAATTTCCTTTCTAGTTAAAGTTCATAACAACAAATAACTTGAATTAAAATCCTTGCATTTGGGGAATGGTTGTAGCTCTGCTTCCCATGTACGAGGTCCTGGGTTCAATCCCTGGTACTTCCTTAAAAAAAATCCTTGCATTTAATTCATTTAATTATTTATTTCATCAAGAATCAGGTTTATAAGTGCTCTGGTTCTGTGGATACAGAGACAAATAAGACACAGTCCCTGCTTTCAAGGACCCTTCAGTGTATGGATGCAGTGTTTTGTTTTGTCTTGTTTATCTGCAAATCCAGAACTCTGCCAAATGACACAACCCACCCTATGAAGGTCTTCTCCGGGGTGCCAGGAGCAGTTACTGATCTTGACTCTTTTATACCTTGAATTCAGAGTTGCCACTTCTCAGCCCGACATGGCAATTTTGCCTAGTCACCAGCTGAGAAAGCCTCCTTTTCCTAGTTGTCAAGGTCTTTTCACCTGGTGGCAATGAGGTCATCATCATTTGAGTGGCATATTTGTCATTCAATACCTCGTCGTAACCCTGAGAAGAATGGGTCAGCCCATCCCATGATTCTGGGAGTTGAACTTCATTTATCATTATAACCTTCAAAAGAGGAGGCCCATCTCCTCCCTTCTTCCAACTTCCTTTCTGAGATGACATCACGCAAGAGATGTTTCAGCCAGATAACTTCTTTGAAATGAGTGCCGGGACAGTCTGGCTTAAGCTTGGTTTTTGACAGATCCTTAATTCCTTTTGTGTTACCTTTTGGCACGCCACCAGGCCTGCTGGGGTGATTTTGTTCACTTAAGGCTGCAGAAGAAAATCAGATTCCCAGTAGTGGGTGGGGACTTCTAGTGCAAGACTGAAATGATTTCACTCTTCTTTTTTCTACTAATTATCATCTTCATCAAATAATCCATTGTACAAAGGCTGCTGTCATTAATAATCTTTGAATTAATCTGTACATTTGCTTCAGTGCTCACGGGGTGCTGCTTTCTTTTGCCGGATAAGGAGACATTTTGAGTAACTGTGGTGTTGGTTTGCTGAAGCATCATCTCATGCAATTGCTGAAATCTTGTCTTTGTAGGTTTTACCTTGAGCTCAGAGTGTTTCATGTGGTGGCAGGGGCAGTATGTGGAGGCAGAAAGGAAAGCTTGGGAAGGTCCTGGCACCCTCAGAATTCCTCCCCACTTAACAGCCATTGACAACTGAAATTCAACTATTTGCTTGGTTGGTTCACCAGCATATTGCTTCCTATTCGAAAACAAAACCTAATGTGTGTTTGTTCACATCACCATCTATCCATCCATCTATCCATCCATCCATCCATCCAACAAACAGTTATTAAATACCTGCTCTGAGTGACTGCTGTAGAGTGAGTGAGGCCGGGGCTGAGGGGGATGTACACAGCTGCTGGGTCGTTCTGGGCTTTTTTGGCTCTGCTAAGTATTTTGACCTTCAACATAAAAGCCATGGAAAAGCACAGAAGGGTTTTAAGCTGGGGAGTATGTGATCATATCTGTATTTTAAAAAGCTAACTCTGGATGCCTTGAGGATTAATGAGAGTAAGGGTAAACATATGGGGATCAGCTCGGAAGCTAGTGTTCCTGTCCGGAAGAGAAATGAGGGTGCTTTATTATTTACTATTTTGTGTAAGAGACTGATTAGTGAAATATCCAGGGATATTGGTGTAGCAGCACAGCACTAATTAGGTTTCTGCCATGATAAAAACACATCCTAATACAATTCAATGTATTATTGATTTTCAATAATAAAAGTTACTGTTATTAATCACAACAAAGAGTGTCTGCACTGCTTGTTGGCACAACAGGATTATATAATAAACTCAGTGTTTGTGTGCTATCTCAAACTGGGCGCACGGGATACCGATCCTAGTCAGTGTGCTTTCAGACAGAAGCAATCACATATTTTGCTCAAATTCCTTTTGTTCAAGCCTCTCCACTTTGCAGACAAGTAGGTACGATGATGAACTCTCTTTCATAGATGGGAGAGTTAAAGCAGTGAAAGGGAAAGGGCCTGCCTCAGTTGTCCTGTGTGCCAGTGAGTGGTGGGGAGAGTGGAGCCCGGCTGCCACGCAGCCACTTAAACACTTCACATTTCATACATGTGTTTACAGTGTCTTTGCACATTTATTTCCAGCTTGTTTCGCTCTCCATTTGTGAGTGCCATCCTCCTTAGCTATTTTCCTGCTTGTTAATTAATATCCATGACTTTGACTTTTAGTTTGGGAAAACTGAGGTTTACTCTATCTCTCTCTCCTTTCTTTTGGTTTGGAATGTTTGCTTTTCCAAAGTTCTATTCTACTCTCCCAATTTCAAAGAAAAAATTTTCCTTTTACCCCCCTGTTGATGCCATGCCTTCTTTATTTCCTTTGTTGCAGTGTGGACTAATGGAAATGCCTTTGGGTTGGGTGGTTAAATTCCTGGTTTAGCTATTAGCTCACCCGGAGTCCTTAACTTCTCTGGTCTCCTTAACTTTTCTGGTCTCAATGTTCTTATCATTAAAATGGGTTTAGTGATCTTCCCAGTAATTTTAAGAGTTATTGTGGGGAGCTGTATGAGTGTCTTCCAGAGAAACAGAACCAACCAACCCAGAGAGAGGGTGAGAGAGAGAGAAATAGAGACCTCTTCATGTATTTATGTACATGTAAAGAGAGAGATTTATCATAAAGAATTGGCTTTTACAAGTTGTGGGGTGGGGGCTGGCAAGTCTGAACACTCTCTCTTCTGCTTTTGGGTAAAGTTTCCTGGGAAATTATATATATTTTTATAGAATTTTTTAAACTTATAAAATTTATTTTAATATCCTTGATACCTCTTACATTATTGCTTCTCTATATAAATTATATCCCCAAATATAATACCCCATTTCTTTGTTTTGGTATCTTCTATCCTAATTTCTATGTTATCTGTTGAAAGTTATTTATATTTTAGAATGTTTACCAGAACATTCCCTGTGTTAGGTTGTGTTATAACGACTAAGGTGGAGCACAATGGGCCCGTCTTCTTGTTCTTCCCTAGGAGGTCTTGAACTTGTTCTCTTTCTTTTGAGAAGGGGAAGCCATTCCTGAATGCCTTTTGTTGGATCTCACTCCTGCTCTATCCCTTCCATCTCTCTATCTTCCTCATTTCCCCTGTGTATTCTGGCTCTTTCTCTCCCCCTTTGTTCTTTCCTTTTTCTCCCAGAAAGGTAGGAGAGGTTAGAGGAGAGTCGTCAAAATTGGCTGGATGAACAGAATTGTTTCAGTTAGTTATCTTTGTTTTGTTCGCATTATCACAACAAGTCAATTAGGGACTCAAATCTTGCAATGTGTATATAAGAGAGTTTGGTAAAAAAAAACAAACAACAACAACGGAAGAGGTGGTTTTGCATGACGTACAAACAGGAACTCTAGTGATTGATTTTTGCTGAAGATTGAGTTAAAGTGGATAGAATATTTTTTCCTATGTCAATTACAAAACCCATATTTTCAATCCACATGTTTAATATGGAACTTTAAATTATTAGCATAACAGACAAGATGGCATAGGGACTATACATCATAAACCCTAAATTTAGTCGAATTATAGGCACATGGTTTTTCTTATTTTTAAATTAATTTATATAATATATCTCATAAAATTATAGAACTTAAATCACATCTTACTAAACATTTCACAAATCATTTTTGTTGGAGTATAAAACAAAGGCTGTACCTGAAGACCCAGGACATATGCTTACCACAATTAGGGTAGATGTGAATACTTTTCTTTTCTTTACAGCCCAAGCCTCTCCCCTTTTCCTGGTCTCACCTTTGTCCACAGCTCCTGAACTCCTCCATGGAACTTC
Source organism: Cabassous unicinctus (assembly GCA_029593785.1). Taxonomy (NCBI): domain Eukaryota; kingdom Metazoa; phylum Chordata; class Mammalia; order Cingulata; family Chlamyphoridae; genus Cabassous; species Cabassous unicinctus. Next base: position 734 of record JAQZBX010017427.1, on the reverse strand, counting down.
TTCCTAGATGGACCTTCTTGGGACACAGGATTTCTCCATTCCTAATTACTGTTGATGACACAGACTTTATATCATCAATATGAAGAGATGGTGCTGTAACTGGGGCACTGGACCTGATGCCTGCAGTCCACTCCCACTGGCTACTCTGTTCCATTTGGGTGAGCTCCAAATGGCCTCTTGGCTTATCTCACTCTTGTGGCCATAGGAACATTCCTATTTTGCTCCTTCCTCCTCCTTATTTTGTCTGTTTTTCCCGATATCTCCCCTGAATTCACAGACATAGCATCTTGTATTTCTACTATCCAAACCTTCTGATTACTAACACCTTACACCTGGTAATTTTTAGTAAAAGGGGTCGTGGGAGTGACTTTGGATCTCCTAGCCTGTGTGTCTATCCCTGTGCCCAGTTAGGTCATCTGACCCCCAAGGCAGAGCTCCCCAGAGTGATGCTCCATGGTGCAGTCATGTGGACTATGTCTATTCTTACCTGTGGTTTCAGAAGCACCATTTTTATTAGTGCAGCCAGAAACAAGGGGGTTCCCAGGAGCCAACTCACAGTCACTGAAGCGACAGATGAACAAGCTATAATGCAAACTTATTAATTTAACACTGAGAGACGATGAATTCTGAAATCATAAAATTCCCCTCTGCAAAGCAGAGCATCCTTTTTGTCATGTCTGAGACTTGGAGAAAGGAAATTTAATATGGAAGTTGTTTGCCAAAATGGAACCAGA
>JAQZBX010017426.1:0-35595 GCA_029593785.1 Cabassous unicinctus | reverse complement strand
TTTTTTTTTTTTAAAGATTTATTTATTTATTTATTTATCCCCCCCTTGCTGCTTGTGTTTGCTGTGTCCATTTGCTGTGTGTTCTTTCCGTGTCTGCTTATCTCCCCCTTGCTGTGAGGTCCTGCTGCATCAGCCCACCGCACCGTGCGGGCCGTGCGGGCCGGCTTGCTCTCACAAGGAGGCCCCAGGAAGCCAACCCGGGGCCTCCCATTGGTAAACGGGAGCTCTATCGATTGAGCCACACCCGCTTCCCAATGTCACAACTCCTATCCTCCTCGCCCTCCTTAGTAACAGAACCCTGACCTCATTTGAGGCTGTGTTGTGCCCTGCTATACTGTGCACTTCCCAGCCTCCCTTGGGCTAAGTGTGGCCATGTGACTAAGTTCTATGCAATAAGGTATAAGCTAAAGACTTGTATGGGGGTTCCAGGAGGTTCCCTCCTCCTTCCTGTTGTTTGGAATGAGGGGATGGTAGCTAAACTTAAGCAGTCATCTTAGACTGAGAGATGACTTGAGGATGAAGCCTTCCTGGGTGGGATGACAGAGCTCAGAATAGAAGAACCCTGGGTCCCTGATGAATGAGGGCTGCTCTCAGCCTGGGCTGCCCACCTCCAGACTGAGAGAAAAAACAACAACACTTATTTTCTTTAAGCTTTTATGCCTCCACCCTCTGCCTTTGCATTAAGTGCTGAGGGAATACAAAGTGCAGGAAAGATCAGTGTGTTGTGGGGAGAAATCTGGAAGACTTCCTGGAAGAGGAAAAGAAGAAGAAAGCCTCGAGAGAATTTTGAAGGACGCAGAGGGAGGAAGACATTCTAGGGAAGGGGTATATGATGGGTAAAACTGGGGGGTGTGTGTGTTGGGGAATGGGGAGGGGGATAACTGGCTGGAAGAGTGTCTGAACTGTGAGGATTGGTGAGATGCAAGTTAGAACAGGCAAAGAGGGCAGAACAAAAGATAGATTATTACAAAAGATAGGGGATAATTACGGGCACCCTGGTGGCCAAGTGGTGGAGCAAGAATTAGAGCCAGTGGGCCACAGGAAGCTACAGGAAGTTCTTGAGCAAGAGGGTTGGTCATGATGAAATGAGAATTTGGGAGAAAAGAAGGTAAGAAACCCATCATTACCAAGAGCCTGTATGGGCCAGGCAGTGTGTTGGGCATTTTCACATTTATTTTTTCATTCAAGCCTCCCCACAACCACGTAAGGTTGGTATCAATGTCCCATTTTACAGATGAGTAAACTGAGGTCCGGGGAGCTGATGCAGCTTGTCCTGAATCATAGAGTTGAGCCAGCGGTGGGACCAAAAGTTCAACTGAGGTCAGTGTAATCCCAAATCTGTGCGCTTTCCACTGCCCCATGAGGCTTTAAGCTGTTCTGACTTTCAGAATGCCCCCTATACCGTGGGTGTCCCCCCAGGTGCTGCTGCTGAGCCACAGGGTTCAGGAGCCTTTCCATAGCCTAGAAACAATCCCTGGGGGGCACCCTGGGAACAGTATCCCTGGGATTCTTAGAGAACCCTAGCACAGGGGAGGGGTAAGTGTTTGGGCTCTGGATCTGATGGAAATGGGTTCAAATCCCAGCTGGTCCATGCACTAACTGGAGAACTTGAGCCATATCCTTAGTGTCCTCAGGTTTCCACTGAGGGGTGCAGTGGGATCATCCCTGGCTTGGGAGCCAGCCAGGTGGAGGAGCTTTAAATACCCAGTGCAGTGGGGTTTGACCCTGGCTTAAAGTGACAAACACCTGAGGAGATGAAATGATAAGCTGTCTGCATCTGCATTTACTTCACAGCCCTGGCCGGGTGGGGTAAGTGAGAGGAGATACGGAGGAAAGGAGACTGGCCGAGAGCTGATGCTTGCTGAGGCTGGTGGTAGGTTCAGGGGAGCTATTGCACTAATCTTCCTACCTCTGCATGTGTTTCAAAATCTCTATAATAATTTTTAAAAAATCACTGAGGACCTCAAAAGCAAATAACCTATGTCCATCTCCTCCACCCTAGCTGAATCAGAATCTCTGGTTCCTAGTCATGATTATGCTTTAAGATCTCCTCATACGATATCAGCCAAAGCGAGAACTCTGCCAGTACTCTTATCACTCGCTGCTTACGTGACATCAAGCTAGTCCTGCCTCGCTGAGCCTCAGTTTCCTCATCTGTAAAATGGAAGTAAAGGTTCTAATGACTTGTGGAATTGTGGCATTTAACTGGATGGTACAGGAAACTATAGGCTTGACATAGTCTGTGACAGATGAGAGTGAGTTGGCCTGGGCTTTGGAGCCACACTGAGCACCGGCCAGGCCTCTAGCCAGGGTGGGAGAGGAGCCCTAAATCCGTGTGTGCAGCAAAGCCTGGAGAGACTGTCCCCCAGGGACAGGCTGCACCCTCTGGGCAACTTTTATATATTTTCCAAAGCACCAACTAGAGGGGCTTTTTCATCTGCCCTTCCTCACTGCTTAAAGATCATGCTCTGTACCTTTCCTTCTTTGCCCTGCGTGTGAGTGCAAATGTGTGCTTGATCTGAGCAGATGGACTCTCTGAAAGTGAGGGTGAATGTGTGCAAACGCACATGCCATGGGTAAGTACATGCCGTTGACAGGCACCTCTGTGTTGAGAGTGCAGACCTGGAGGTATGCAGGCCTGTGACAGATTTGGGCAGCCGACCCCTCTTTCTGGGGCAGTCACCTGGCCCAAGGATGCTAAGGTCACTCAGGGTCACCACCAAAGGGACAGGTAGGGATGGTGTGGATGGAAGGAAAGACTTGGGCTTTCTTGGTGGGCCTTGCCACTGGCTGCCAGGACAGCGCCTCAGTTTCTCCTTCTGTGTAATCAGGCGGGTAAAGGGATGGACAGCCCTTGGCAAAGGGTAGGAGCTAGGAAATAATTAGTGAATGAGGGGGTGAAGGAATGCCTTAATGTATGGGGACCACTTCAGTGCGGCAGACAAGGTGACCTGTCGGAGTCACGGGCTGGGGAGGGGTCGAAAACACTAACCCCGACCCCTCTGGGACACGCAGAGAGAGCGAAAGGAGAACAACTGCAGCCGCTGGAGCTTGTAGAGACGAGCAGGGGAGACGGTTGGCAGCAGAAGAGAAGGAGCGAGGAACGACAGACGGGACTCCCGGACACCGCCCCCGAAAGGCGTGCGAAGGTGGAGGCGCGAGGTCTCGGAATGAAAACCCTGTCCTAAGGCCTGCGCGCTGGCGGGGCTTCCGGGTCTCCTTCCCGCTCCGCCGGCTCCCGCAGCGCCGCCTAGCGGACACGCCGCGCTCCGCCCGGGCTCCAGTGGCCGTCGGCTGGCGCTGCCGGGATCCAGCCGCTGTGGAGCAGAAAGCGCGAGAGGGGTGCGCCGCAGGGAGGGGTGTTTGCCCACGGGGTAAGCCGCAGGGAGGGTGTTCGCACCTCGACCTGGACCCATCGTAGCACATGTTGGCACCCTCCCTCACTAACCGTGCGCCCTGGATGACTGGGCTCCGTCCAACACGTCGAGGAGCCCTTTCTTCCCCCCAACCTCTGGTCCGCCAGCTCCAGATAATTTGCTGCCTCTGCGCAGCTCCTTCGGGAAGAGAGTCACATTAAAATTTTAAGGGCTTTTAGTTTTGATTTTTGTGAATAAATTACGAGGTTGGGAGGGAGATGAAGGCATAGACCTTCCTAGTTTGTCTCCCTGCAGGTCCCAGGCCTGATGAATCCCAGGGTAGGGGGATTTCTGGGTCCTTCCCTGCCTGGGCTGGTGAGCCCGGCGTGGCGGCCCAGGGACCCCTGTCAGAAGACGCGAGGCAAAGGAAGGCGAAGCCGGTGGGTCAGGGTGGCAGGGGCGTGAGACTGGTGCTGCTAGAGGGTGAGTTGGGCCCTCCGCGAAACATCTTCGCCTCCTACCTGAGAGGTCTGTCCGAGAGCCTGGGGGTGACAAACCTCCCCGTCGCCCGGGACCTTGAAGGAACCAGGCCCGGCCAGGCTCAGCCCAGCCTCGCTCTGCAGGTCCAGAGTGGGAGTCCGGCTGCCGCGTCCCCGAACACCTCCGACCGGGTCCTCCTCGGGAGCCAGCCCCGTTCCCGGGGTCTCGGGGGCGTGCAGGAATAGGATCAGAGGCGATGGTGGCTGGCCCTTGCAGGGAGAAGGCCGCGGAGCTTCAGTCTCCTCCAAGTCGCCTTCGGGCGGCGGCCTGGGAGCTCCCCGCGGCGTCCCAGAGGTTGCCGGGGCGTCTTTGCGTCCCATGCGGGAAAAGGCCCTGCAGCCGTGAGGCTGGCGCTGGGAGAAGGGTGGAAAATCTTAAGTCACCCACCCCTGTGCAAATGGCGACCGAGGCCGCGCGGTCGCTGGACCCAGGCCCGAGGCCGAGTGCTGACTCTGCGCGGCGTTGAGCCCCGCGTGGCAGCAGGGGGAGCTGGGCGCGGAGGGAGGCCCGGGGCTCGAAGAACCCAGCCCGATTTGACCCCGGGGAGCGAGGAGTTCGGGGTGTTGGCTCGGCGCCGCGATTCCACCGTGGCGCGCTGTGGGCCTAGAGCTCCTGCGAACACGGAGTGCGGGCGCTCAGGCGCCAAGAGACGAGAGCTCGCGCCCACAGGCCTGCAGCGTGTGGGTGCGTTGAGGCGGGCTAGGGTGGGGGTCTGGACCTCGACATCCCCCCTCCCAGAGCAAATAAAAGATTAGTGATTTTTTTCCTCCGTGGTTCTATGGCGCTCCAGGCAGCTCAGTCCCGCCGCCCAAGCTGGGGAGAAGGGAGCGGCGCTCACGGCGGGGTCAGCCGCCCGACTCGGGATCCCGTAGCGCCTTTGCAGGTCGGAGCTCGCAACCCAGAGCGGCACTTGGCGCCCACCTGGTCGCCCCAGCGAGGCCGAGAATGGGCGCTGGGCCCTCGCTGGGGCCGCACTTGGAGAGGGTTCCGGGTCTCAGGCTCCCGCGCGCTCTCCTGCGGCGCCGAGCGGAATAGAGCGCCCGCTGCGGAGACATCAAGACGGGGAAAAGCAGCCTCGGCGCCCGCCCTCCGCGGGTCCCGACTCCGGAGGAGGGATGTAGGAGCCGGGGGCCGGGGGTGGGGTGGGGGGACCGGCTGGCGGCCACCTCGGGCCCTCTGCTGCCAGAGAAGAAAACGAGAGCGAACTCACTGGGCTCCGAAGGACATAGGGTTCCGACGCGCTCTCCCCAGGCCCGGGGGAAGGGGTTCCCCAAGCGGCCCCCACCCCGTCCCCCAATTTCTCCGGGCGCCCGCCCGGGCAGGGGATGCTTGGGGAGAAAAGAGAGGGACAGCCGACAGCCTCGCACCCGGGGGGTTGAGTCGCGGCCGGCGAGTCCCGGCCTGCGCCGCTCTCCGCAGAAAACGAAACTCAAACGCCCAAAAATCTCAAGGGGAAATTTCAAATAAACAAATAAACAAAAAATCACCTCTCCTTTTTTCTTCCTTTCACTTTTAACAAACCGGCTGCTAGGAGAAAAATTAAATAAAGATAAAATGCAAAGGGCTCTATCTTTCCGAATTGTGAAATTCCTTGTTTAAAAATATTCTCCCCAAGGCCCTCTGAAGCCTTAGCCTCTTCTTGAAAACCACAACAAAACAATCGGAAATGCGGCCACAGTCCTGGGAAGAAGGCGTAGCTGTGAGGCCCCGGGAACCCACGGTGGCCATGCTCGTTTCAATCTCGAACCAAAAAATAAAGATAAGAAGAAGAAGTAAAACCTTTTAATACATCAAATATACGGAATTTTAATCTTTAAAGCGATACATTGTCTATTATTTTAGTACATGACGTAAACCTTACTTGTCCCCTTTTCAGCGGGCGGACTTAAAAATTAAAAATAGTTAAGTGTTCCTTTTAAAGAACAAAATAAGGCAAATGAGGTTTTGGAATAGAATTGTTTTTCCTTTTTTTTTGTTGTTGTTTTCTTCCAGAATACATACAAAAAAATACCCATTCTCTTTCGATGGTATACACCTTAAAAATAATTGCAATTTGAAATCAGAGCTGACAAATTGTGAATTGTTTTTTTTTTCATTTTTCGTAACAAACATGCATGTGAATTTGTGTTTCAATCAGACATTAAATAAGAACGTACAATACAATCATAGCAATTTTAAAGTAACATTAAAGAGAAGACCTCTAGTTCTGTGGTGGTTTTGTTTTTATTTATAATCTACAAGGGACGGGAGGGTTTGTATTCCACATTTTACCCTCAAGCTTTAATTTTTTTCCTCCTCCTTTTTACCTACGGAGCTCAAACTAAATAATGCACTTTTGAACCACGGGTCCGCTTGGAGCTAACATAAATAAATACCAGTGTCCACCGATGCAGTCCTCAGATGAACACTTTCTCAATTATTTTTTTCCTTTTTTCTATAAAAAGTCAAATGATATTTTTTTCAACTTTTATAAAGTTTGGGTGGGGAGGTGAGAGGTGGGGGAAAGGGGAGTTTCCCACCGGGACTCGATCGCTGTTGTCGGGTAGATTGATACGATATATATTTTTTCCCTTTCCTGGCCCGGGTCTTGCCCAGCGCGGGTGTCTGTAGCCTCGGCCCTGCTCCCGCCCCTCCCCAGAATTTCGCCCCCTCCCTCGCCTCCACCCCTCCCCCACGCTCCTTCCTCTTCCTCGCTAGCCCTCCCGGCCGCCCTCACTGATACCCCAGCGCCGAGGCCGTGGTCAGTCTCTGTCCGTAGAGGGCGTAGGGGGAGTAGTAGGGTCCGGTGGCGGCGGGCACCGGCACGGGGGCGCCGGGCGTGGGGAGCGGGCTCTTGGAGTAGGGGTGGTAGCGGCTGCTGAGTCCCAGCGCGTGGTGGGGGCTGCGCAGCGCCAGCGTCCCGGGGCTGCCCGGCGCTCCCGAAGTGGGGATGTGCATGTGGCAAGCCATGGCGGCCGCAGCGGCGCTGGCCAGAGACGACGAGCTGGGATAGCCCGAAAGCAGTTTGTCCGTCCCGGGAAAGGCCGTATGCGTCCGCAAGTGGCTCAGCAGCTCTTCGGAAGTGGCGAAGCGCTTGTCGCACGGCCCGTTGGCCGACACCCAGTTGCAGATGTGGGGGAGCGGGTCGTTGGGGAGCATGAAGCCGTAGGGGTAGAGGGGGTGGCCGGCCAGGGAGGGTGGTGTGGCGCCCGCAGCGGCGGCGGCCGTTAGCGATGAGTGCACGCCGTGCAGCGGGTGTGTGGGGTACACCAGCGGGTATCCGGACTTGAGCGCCGCGGCCGCAGCGGCCGGATCGTGGGCGCACGAGGCGCTGGCGGCCGCCGCCCCTGCCAGGTGGCTGGCGCAGTGGTAGCTGAGGCAGTACGGGTCCCGGCACAAGCTGGCTGTCATCACCGACGGCGGCGATGCCCCGGCCAAGGGGCTCGAGCCGGCCGGCTTACTGCAGCCCAGAGAGCCGGCCGCGGCCGCCGCTAGCTGCGCCCCCACCAGGCTGCCGGGCTTGGTGGGGTCGAGCGCCACGCCGTGCGGCAGGAACTGGGGCGGGTAGCCGGCGTAGGCCCCGGCCAGGCTGCCCGGGTAGGTCATGCCCGCGGGAGGCAGAGGGAACACTGTCTGGCCCGGCTTGTAGGGCGACACGGGAGCCACCAACCCAGAGCCCAGCACGGAGGAGGAGGTGGGCGCGCTGGGGCCGGAACCGGAGCTGGAGCCCGACGAGCCGCCGCAGTCCGAGCCCAGAGCCTTGCCCCCCGGACCCCCGTCCGGGTGCTGGTTCACGTCCACATTAATCCCGCCGCCACAGCTAATCCGGCCGTGCGCTAGCCCCGTGGGGCCCCCTTCTGCCGAGGCGCCCCCGGCGCCTTTGCTGCCGCCGCCGCCGCCGCCCGCGTCGGAGTCCTTCTTGTCTTCCTTGCCCTCCGGGCCGCCCCCGGCCGAGGGTAACATGCCTCCCGGCGAGCAGGCCGAGGCGCTGGAGCTCGGGCTGCCTGTCCTGGGAGTGAATGGCTGGCAGGTGGCGCTCGGTACCCGGAATCCCGACTTCTCCGCCGAAACCCCCCCGCCGCCGCCCCCGCCACCACCACCGCCGCCGCCGCCGCCACCGCCTCCCGGCTCCTTCTTATCCGAGCCGGGTTTGGAGTACGGCTTGAAACTCGACTTGTCCTCCACGCCGATGTCGCTCAGCTTGAGGGGGCCCGACTTGGCGTCCTTGTCGCCCCCGGCGCCGCCGCCGGCGCCGCCCGTGCCGCCCCCATTGGAGGCGACCGAGGAGAGTTTGGAAGACGGCGAGGGGTCGGGCTTCCCGATCTGCGAGCATGTTTGAGCCAACAGCGCCAGCGGGCTCTTCTTGGCATCGAGCTGTGGGGTGGGACGAGTGGGGGCACACAGAAAAAGAAGGGGAAACCCTTTAGAATCCTGCCTTCTCGGATTCAAACGCCCGTCCGCAACCGCCCAAGAAGATCCTCCCAGCCCCGAGGCGCAATTGCAGGCTGCACCCCCCCACCCCCCAACAAACATTCTCGCCCTTGGGAGAGCGGCATGCACCCCCACCACGCCATCCAGGTGCTTTCCCTGCCCTCTCCAGGCGCTAACTAGATTTGCAAAACAAAAACAAAAACAGAAACAAAAAATCTCACAAAATGTTTCGGTTTTTGGCTCCCAGACCCAGAACTGTAACCCCCACCCTACCCCCGCACACCCCCCGTAATTCTTCAGAATAAGGGCTTGGACTGTTGGCGCCTCATAGGCTGTGGACAAATACCAGCTTGGGGGTGGGGGTTGAGGGCTGGGGACTGGGGGGCGGGAGGACGGCGACTTTGCCGTCAGAATCTCAGACCTGTTTCGGGGCGGAGAGGGAGGGGATCTGGGTCAGGGTAACGACTTAAATTCCAAAGGTGAAACAAGTTTTGGCCACCTTGCCCCCCTAGCATGCACACCCCATTCCTCATTACCCCCTTTCCGCCCTCGTTTTGAGGTGCGGAGGCACTGCCCCTCCCCCCCCCCGTAGCTGAATCACTCCGACACCCCCTCCCCAGTTCCCGACAGAAAGAAGCCCCGTGGGACAGCGGCCAGGGTGGAGGGCCCAGCGCGATCCGGGGAGCGGGTCCTTACCTCGATGGGGCTGACGGGCGTGGAAGGCAAGGGCTGCAGGTACTCGGGGTGCAGAATGTGGCCAGTCCGTGCCGTCAGCATCTTCAGCACCTTGATGGGCAGGCGGTTGGCCTGGCGCAGGGGGTCGGAGGGGGGCACGGCGTGCACAAAAGGTTTGGTGCTGCCGGCCGGGGACGAGCCTGGGCCGGGGCCGGAGCTATTTCCAGAGAGCGCGCTGGTCCAGGCAGGGTCCGCACTGCCGCCACCGCCGCCACCGGTATGCTTACTGCTTCTTAGGGCAGAAAGCGAGGGCGCTGTGCTCATGACCCACCCGCGCGCATGGGAGCAGCGGGGGGAGGGCTCCGGGAGGCGCGGGGCGGGCTGGGGGCTGCGCGCTCGCCCGGGGAGCAGGAGCAGCAGCAGCAGGAGGCGATGGCGCGGCGGCCACGGGCGTCCAGCGCTCCTTCTCGGCGCCCGGAGCCAGAAGCGAATAATCCTGGGTGGCCGGCAGCGGAGCCGTGACCGAGCGGGAGGAGCCGGCTGGACTGCGGGAGTGCCGGGCGGCTCGCCGTGTCCGCGGCGGGCTGCGCCCCTGCGCTGCGCTCTCGCGGCCCCGCGCCGGCGCTGCGCTCTACGATGTGAGCCGCTGCCTGTCCAGCCGGGGCTCTGGCGATGAAACTCACTTCAAAAGCAGCTGCACCGAGGGGGAGATTAAAGCCTTTGCCGCCTTCCAATCAAATGGGAGCCCGAGGTGATTGGAGGGTCAAGGGGATGTGACGCGCCCTGCGCCGCCGCCGCTGCCGCCAGGACTCTCAGCGCTGGTTTTAATGGGCAGCTCTCTCCTACCGCCGGCCCCCCCACCCCCTCTGGCGTGTCCCCTCCCTCGATTTCGCTCCGAGGACTAGATGGACGTTTATTCTACGTTTGCCATCTGCCGCCTCCCTCTTTTTTTCCCTCCTCGTCTTCCTTTTGCCAGCTCGAAAATAAACTAAAACCTTTTGGAGGGGAGTGCGTGTGAGGAACAGACTGTGGAGGTGTCCAGAAGGAGCTCCGGCGAGACTCTGGACCCCAGCCGGACTGTCAACTCCAGGGGCGGGCAGGGGCCAGCACACCAAATGTTCTCTTCTCAGATATTGAGAGCTCGCTCCGCGCGGCCGCCAGGGTAAGGAAAGGTGGTAGAGGAAGTTCGCCCGCCCGCTTTGATTTCCAGAGACTCGGCGGCGGAGAAACCAGAAGCTAGGTGGGCAGCGAAGGCACTGGCTGCTGTGCTCCGGGATGAGCGCCTTGCTCCCCGCCCTTCCTGGTCATGTGGCGCCCGGGAACGCGCCGATTGGGGCAGGCGCGGGGGTCACATGTTTCCTCTGTTTCACACTCATCCACAACCCCCTCCCTACATTCTGACTCTCCCCTGCCGCCCTCTCTTCTCTTCCCCTCACCCCCCGTTCTTTGGGCATCTCCACCCCTCCATCAATTGTCAATGTTCCTCGACCGCAATCAATCAGTTATTTGTCAGCTCTTGTCAATCCGCCCGTGATTTATGTCAGCTTTTGTTGCTGATTACAAGGCGGGCGCGACTTGAAGGGAAAAAGAGAGAGGGAGAGAGAGACCGAGAGGAAGGAAGAGACCGAGGGGGAACCAGAGGAGGGGGAAAGAGGAGCAGCCGCCTGGGATGGGAGTGGGGAGGCGCTGAGAAAAAGAATGAAAGAGGAGAAAGAGGCGCTCAGTGGCAGGAAAATGAATCGTGAGAGTAAAGTGCGCAGGTGCGCCCAGGGTGGAGAAGGGCGCGCAGGCCCGGGGTCCCCGCCTCGCCCCTCTCGGTGTCGGAGACCGAGACGCAGTTCCACCTCTGGGGGCTTCTGTCATTTGGGGCTGCGGAGTTCGGAGCGTCTCAGGGTATCGCGGCGACGTTTAGCACGGGAGATTTTTTCCTCCCGAGATAATCCCCCCCGGGGCCGCGTAGCTTACGCGTGTCAGGCTGCTACCCTGCCGTGGGTACCACCCTCCTCAGTGCCCCGTCCCCAAACTCGGAGACTTCTTTCCAAGAGCCGCATCACAGACGTAACCTCGAGTCCTGGAGGTCAACGGCGGAGTAAACCCTCCGGCTCACATTCTTTGACCCCCTGGGGCCGTGTCTAGGGCTGAGAGGCCCGGAAGGAGAAGAAAGCTGACCGTGTGTGCAAGGGGGAGTTACGTCTCAGACTCACTCAGGCCCTCTCCCTAACCCTCCCGTGCCCCGCGCCCCGCGTTGTCCCCGCAGGCTCGGGAGCCGGGGTGACGCGGGGCTGCTAGCTCAAATTTCTCGGAACGCCGAGCCGGGACTGATCTGCGCAAGGGGAGCGAAGGGAAGGAGCTAGAGAGCGAGGGGGCGACTGACTGTGGGAACCCGGGCTCTGCCAGGGAAGCGGAGCGGGACTGCCGCGTTCCCCTCGATTTGCACCGTCACTCGGATGGTTTGGAAGGAAGAGGGGAGGCGCTGTGCATGGCGCCGTGTACCTGGAGCTGGGTGCACAAGTGTGTCTGTATGCCTGGGCCGCTGTGTGAGTTCTCAGGGCTTTGGTAGCCGTCAGAGCGAGCTCGGGGGTCACCTCCTGCAACTCGCAGAAACTGGAAAGGGACGAGATCCCCGCTACCCTTCGCAGAAGGACTCGGGAGACTTTGACTCTCCCCTCCCCCCTTTTCGCCCCGGCTCTTCTTTTGTTGTCAAGTCCTTTTGATAAATGGTGGGGCTGGAAGCGCGGAAGCCGGGAGTCAGTCTGTGCCCGCGCGGGGGGCGGGGGCCGGGCCTGGAGTCCGGGTTTCGACCCGCGCGCGCCCCGCACTGGGGACAGGGGCCGCGCGGGGACTCAGCCTAGGACCTGCCCTCGGCGTGCTCGCCCTCTCCTCTCTCACCCCACCCTCTCCACATCTGTCTGTTTCCCATTCCGCACAGGTACTGAGAACTTTCTGGGGTGAGTTTTAGAGTTTTCTCGTAGGCATTCTTTTTCTGTTTTAATCTTATCCCTAGATTCTCGAGGTGGATAAACTTTATGAGATGGTAACTTGACTAAAGATAATTCCGAGAGGAGAGATGAGGGAAGTGAGGCGGTGTGCGTTTTGGGCCAGTGTTGGTCTCTGTGTGTGTGTGTGTGTAGGTGTTAAGACCACACATGCGTGCAAGGGAGTTTTTGCGACAGCCGAGGAGGGATGAATCGGGGAGAAGGTGGCGATGCCACACGCGAGGTTGTGAGGTTGTCTGAATGATCTCCCGGGAGCGAGTCCCAGGTGCTGTTTTCTGAGGGCAGGACGGTCCTTAAACTGTCTCTGCCTGGCCGCGTGTCTGGGAGGTCGCTTGTATCCTGCTGGTGTATTAGTGTCTGCTTGTGTTGTTGAGTGTGTGGCTGTCGAGATGCCGGCCCAGACCAGCTTCCAACGCCGCGAGCTCGGCCTTGGGCCGCGTGTCACCGCGGCCTTCCCGCGAAGCCCGGGCACTGAGGTTGGGGCCGCAGCCAGAGCTGGGGGTGACCGCGGGCCGGGAGCGTCCCTCTCCCACAGATCTAGTCTCTAGACACATCTTGAGGCTTTTTGCCTCCAGCAGCTTTCGTATATCCGGCGGCTCAGGGGCGACAGCCCCAGCACCCAGAGCCTCAGGGAGCTGGGGAATGGACGCCGCGTCCCTGGGCATGGACCGGCCGTGGATCTGCGCGGTGCCGCGTGCGCTCCGGCAGTGGCCCGCGAGCTTTTGCTCTCCTCAACACCCAGCTCTGAAGGTCCGAGCGCACGGGGGCGCCTGGGGACCTCTGCGCCCTGGTCTTTCCGGAGGCTACAGTGTCCGAGCCTGCGCACCTCACCCGGGAGGCCAAACCCCCGAAGGCCGCGAAGGCCTTGGAGGTGGGGGGTTATTATTAATTACCCCGCGCTAGGCCTAAGGCCTCCAACCCCCAGCGGCAGTTGGCGGAGATGTCCTGCGGATTTTATTTGCACACAATGGAAATGATTTGTTTTCTCTAAAAAAGGAGAGGGCTGGCAGATATTTGAGGAGGGGGTGGGAGGAGAAGGAAGGGGAGAGAGCTGAGGAAAAAGTTTGAAAATGCCTTGAACTATTCACTGTCGAGATGGCTAATCAGTATTGAGGCCGGAGGGCAGGCGGGCCGCCTTTCACCGCCGCTTCCCTTTCATCTCGGGCTTGGCGGAGGCGCTCAATTAAAAGCCTATCAGTTTGTAAGTAAATCAACGCCTATCAGAGTTGTCACATCAAACAAAACGATTATTATTGCAGCCCGCCTCCCCTATTAATCTCCCTCGAAGATAATCCGCCTGACAGGTCAGGCCCGGCGAGCTGGAAAGTCTGGCCCAGAGCGCCCAAACAGTCCCGGACTGGCGCGCGCCCCCAGGAGCCTCCCCACCCTCGCCTTGCCACGCCTTGCGGTCCCCCGAGAGGGGAGAGAGAAAGAGTGAGTCGAGGCCGCTGGACCCAGTTCGGCCCCGCCCGACTGGGAGCGGAGCCCAGATTTGCGGGGCTCGTGGGGGACGGTCCCGCGCGGCCCTGGCCGCTTCTCGGGACCGGGAGGCACCGGCGTGGTGGAGCCACGGCCTGGCCTGGTTCTGGGGCCTCGCCCCTGCTGTGCCCTTCTCCACTCTCCTCTCCTACTGCCCCCTTCTCCACCTTCCCCGCCCCTTCCTTTTTGTTTCCTCTGCGGCTTCTTTTTTGTCTCCTTAATCTTTTTCTTCTTTATTTCCTCTTTCTTTCACCTTTCCCTACTTGTCTGGGAGTATTTCCTATTCACTCTCCCTCCTTGCGGTACACGGTATACACCACTTCGTGCGCAGTCACACTCTGGAGTAGGGCATTCTCAGGGCCCGGGTTATTTTTCTCGCAGCAGGGCTGCTTCAGGAGCGTGTGCAGTTCCCAGAACTCATGACAAAGTCCTCTCTAATTTCTCCTCAAGCTCTCAGAAGGTCTGCGCCTGTATAAGCATGGCGGCGCATTTGGAGCCTCGAAGAGAAAAGACCAGGACAGAGAGATGGGTAGATGCTTGCAAGCGCCCTATTCTAGAATTAGTGTTTCGGTCCTGGAATATTCACAGCTGCAATGTCGCTGACTTTGCTGACGGCTGTGCCTTGGCTTTGCAAGTATGTGCAGGAGACCCAACGGCCATCTGCGCTTCAGCACCTAGTATGTGAAAGGGTGCCGAATATTTCATAAGTAAATACACTTCAGTACCTGCTTTCACGGCCTCACGCTGGCGTCCCGCGTTGGTGGATGGGGCCTGGCTTCGGTACTGGCGCAAAATCCTGGACTCTTTCCTAGTGCCCTCCAGCTTCGCGCTTTGGGCCGTCATGGAACCAAGCGACCCGCCCTTTTCCGCGCTCTTTCTCCTAATCGACAGGCCCTACCGGGCCCTGCCAGCCCCCGGGTGGGGCCAGGATTGAGGGGGGTTGTTGGGAGTGCCTGAGGGAGAAGGGCTGTCCGCAGGACCCCAGGCCCTGCTCCCTACTTCCGAGTTCAGCGCCCCGCGGAGGCGCCCTCTGGGCGCCTGAACCTGGAAGAACCCCCAAGGCGCAGCGGTCTCCGGCCCCAGCCTCTCCCAGCGCCTAGGTCCGAGACCGCGGATTCTGCGTATCGAATAGAGCCCACCTTCAGCGTGCTCGGCGCCCGGGGCTGCAGGACCCAAAGCCCCCTTATTTGTGGCTCTCTCCACAACCAACGTATTAGGAATATTTATTTCTATACCCAGAAATATTGTGTCGACGCAGTGGTTCATTTACCTGCTGCCTGGTTTTCTTCAAAGTATTTATTTCACCTCTGCCACGCTGCCAGTATTTAAAGAGCTGATCCCGTCCACGATGCGGGATCCACTCTGATTCTAGGTAATATTCGCTGGGTAGTTATTTGGGCATGAGTACTATCTCAAGCTCAGATTACCCCCAAGCAGGGTCTGTAAAAAGACACTTACTCTAGATTTTTTTCCAACCTAAATATATGTGCACACACCGAGAATTTAAGAATATTTTCATATCCCGTTATAAATCTAAATATTCAGTTGTATGTTACATGCCCTTGAAGCTGGAAGTGGCCTTGGTGTTCACACTGGACGTCGGGAAGTTTGTATAATTTTTCACCTCTCTGCACTTTTATACAGGAATCTCGATCTAATAAATTCAACCTTGTCATTTTTAGAATCGACGGGATTTCTCTGACTGCCGTTTCCGCTGCATTTATGCGAATAAATCCAGCTCGCAGGCATCTAGCTGGAACCGCTACGGGTTCGCGTGTATGCAGACGCCTCGGCCCAGCGCGGGACGGGAGGTGGCTCCTCTTGCCCGGGCGACGGCCAGTCGGGCCTCCGAGGGACGCTGGACGAGCGGCGCCCGCAGGCTGAGCAGCCCCTCGCCGCCTGGCCGTGCCTGGCAGCCCCCACCTCTGCTGGTGCGGAGTCCGCCCGCAGCGAAAACTGAAAGCAAATTCCGATGCAGACGTAGTCCGAACTTTCCTCGACGCAAGTCTGTAGCTGAGATTCCGAGGCGGCTCTGGGAGGACAGCGCGCTAGGGGGTGCGCGCGCGGGGTGGAGCCGCGGGCCAAGAAGGAGCCCGGCGGCCGAACCTGGCTAGGCGCGAAGAGCTAGGAAAGGCGCCCCCGCCCCTTCCTCATTTCGCACCAACTCCTGGGCCCCCGTCCGTAAAAAATAGTTTCCAAGCTGCCGCGGCCTCCCCAGATATGTTGGTGGGAATCGCATTGAGGAGAGGGGGCTTTGTAAAAGTTGCAGAGAGCTTTGTTCAGAAGCGTCCGCCAGCAGGACTAAAGAAAGCTTGGGACTCGCACGCCTTCCCAGGGGAAGAATGGCCAAGAATCGGCGCCTGGGCGACATCCCCCTCCCCCTTTCCGGTCCTCTCCCCACACCTGGAGCCCACGCGGAAAGAACCTCCTGCTCCCTGCCTTGCAAACTTCCCCGCGCCGCGGTCCGCAAGCGAGGCCCGAACGCAGCGCGCTCGGCCCCAACCCTGAGAAAGGCTCGCACACAGGCGGCGGCGGTGGTGGTGGTGGTGGTAGTCGGGGGGCGGGGGGGAGTGTGGCCCCGCTCTCCACTTAGACGCCCACACTCTCATCGCCGATCTCCCAACTCCCCGAGCGGGTGCTTCCCCCTGAGAGCGGCGGTCTTAGGGGGCCCGCTAGGACGCAAAGTGCGCGCGCGGGCTCGCCCACCCGTCTCTCCGCGGGGCCTGTCGCCGGGCCGGCCGTGGCGGGTGAGTGATGAGGGCAGAGAAGGGCGCCCATAAATCGCGGGTGTCAAGGCGAAAAACTCTCTTTATTGTCTGCGTGATGGATGGGCCCGGGGACGAGACACCAAATACTTCGTATCGCCTTTAAATGGGAACACATTTTCCGCGGCCATAATTCATGTTTTTTAAATAGAAAGTTTGAAATGTTGCCTATATTTCACCGGCCCTGACATATTTATGAATCACTCCCTGCATGCAAATATCATTATTTAAAGCGCCAGGGAGAGCGCGGGGGAGGGGAGGAGGTGCGGTCCCGGGGGGTTGGGGGTGGTGAACGGGGGAAATGGAGGCGGAGGGGGGCCATCTTCTTAAAGTGTGGACAATGAGGCGCGGGGGAAAGTCGTATCCGGGAGCCAAGCGCGCCCTGGGCTCCCCTCCCGCCGCCAGATCCCGCACAGCCGCCTCGGGAAGTTTGCGCGGCTTGGGGCTGAGGACAGACCCCGCCCCCTGCCGGGAAACCACGGCTTTTGAGCCCCTCTCAGAGGTCCAGATCCGAGCCGAAACCATCTTTTTCCAAGGAGGAAGTAAAATACAACAGTAGTAAGAATTTAACGCAAATAATAACAACCCAACATGTTTCTTGTTCTTTGCCATTACGTCGATTTTATTGATTTTCATTCTGCAAACCTGGGATTGTGAGCCCCCGGGCGGGGCGGCTGTCAGATCCAGTCACCGCGTGGAGAGGATGGAGGACAACCCCCGGATGCCGCAACGGGACCCGCCTCCACCCACCCGACTCAGAACCTCCCGGACGCAACGGAGCCTGCGCAAGACCCGGGGACACAAATAACCCGGCTTCCAAGCTCCGGGGGCTTCTAATTTGCCCTCTCTTCCTCCCCAGCGCTCCCGGGGTCCCCGTCCGCTTTTCCCCAAGTCCCTACTATCATTATAGTCGCTTTGGAAAAAGCCGGGCACGTGCCCGGGGCCTCTCCCCGACCCGCCCGTCCCGGGAGGCGGCCACACCTGCGCCGTCACTTGCGGAGACTTTACCTGTGCGGTCCCACGCGGCGCCTGCGGCCGCGCCGGTAACAGAGGGATGGAAGGGAGGGCAGGGAGGTGGGAGGGACAGAGGGCAGGGCCCGATACGGCCAGGTGCACGGACCCCCGGCCTCCTCCCAGGACCCAGCGCGGGGGCCTTGGCCGAACCCGCTCCCGGAGCAGAATTGCGCAGGGGAAAGCCGGCTGGGGCGGGGCGACGGGAACCGGCCTCCGGTGGGCGGGGCGGGCCCGGCGGCACTTCCGCTGGGGGCGGGGCTGCGGGCTGACGCGCAGGCCCCGCCCCGCGCCGCGCGGGCCCGCCGCTGGCTGTCCAGGCTCCGCCCGCGCCGGGCTGCCGCGGGATCTCAGCGCCCCGCCCCAGGCCTGGCGTTGAACCCGGGTTTCGAGGAGAAGGCAGTGGTAGGCAGTTCCTCCTCCCCGCCTCGGGGGGGTCTTTCTTAGGATTTTTAAATCACAGGAAGAGAAGCGCCTCCGCGCCAGCTCCCCCGGCCCACGTTTGTACGTAAGGCTTGTTCAAACTTTGGCCTTTTGCTGGTCCTGAGACCTGCCTGGGCGAGGGGCTCCCAAACATTCCCCGGGATCTGACCAAGTGATACAGATCCGTGATCTCAGGGTCCTTGCCTGTCTTTCAAGAACAGAAACAAAAGGTAACCTGTCTTTGAGCGTTCAGTGTGCCAGGTACTGTTATTCTAAGAGCTTTGTATGAATTGTGACCCCACAACGTGTCTGAGGTAGGTACCACGAATGCCCGGTTTGAAAGATGAAGAAATTGAGGCACAGAGGGAAGAAAACGTCTTGCCTTATCCCCATCTAATCCATATCCTCATCCCTACTTTACTCCAAACCCCAACCCATTACTCTGGGGAGTCTTGCCCGCCTCCCTTTCTTCTTTCTTACCTGTGGGAGGAGTGAGGTCCCGTTAACCACACCCATTTGCAGGTCTGTGCTGAGCCAGAGGGGGCTCTGCAAAGGTATCCAAGGGATGGGCTCAACTCAGCCCCTGGGGAGCTCCCAGCCTCAGGGGAAGACCGGACCTTTGGGCATGCTCTGTGCCCAAATATCTGTCTGATATTTTTAAACTCCAGCTCAGGGGAGCCGATGTTGCTCAGTGGTTGAGCGCCAGCTTCCCACATATGAGGTCCCGGGTTCAATCCCGGCCCCCAATACCTCAAAACAAACAAACAAACAAACAAACAAGACCATGTTTCGCCTCTGCTTCCAAGCCTTTGGGTTCCTATTGTTCTGAAGCTGAGGTCCAGCCTGCTTCCCAGCCTGGAGAGCCACAGTGGGAACATCCCAGCCACCTTTCTGCCTTTGTCTGCCTCTGACTCCTCCTCACCCTGTGCTCCAGCTCTCCGTGGCTTTGGCTCCTCAAATATGCCCTGCTCCTTCCCACCTCAGGGCCTAGCTCATGGATTTTCCTTCTATCTGGAATGCCCCTCTGTCCTCTTCACCTGGTCCATTCCTCCTCTTCCTTCATGTCTCAGCTTAATCACCACTTCCCTGCACCCTCCCATGTCCACTTGGTTAGGGCCCCAGTAGCCATCCTCCAGGGCACTTAGCACCAGGCTTTCCTAGTAAGAGTCTCTCCTCCTTTGGACCATAAACTCCAAAGGAACAGGACTGAGGCTGTTCCTTCAAGGAGTGAATGAAGGAGCATTTATATGAACCCAAATTTTGCTGAATGAATGAGTTAATACTTACTGGGTTCACTGCATTTTTAGGGGGGAACCAATAAGTATTTCCAAGAGTTTCACATCATAAGATGGTTTCAACTTAATGAGGGAGATCACACAAATCTCATGAAAAGGCAACGGTTATTCTGAGACTTTATATTGTGAGTGTCAAACAAGTGAATGCTGGAGGAGGTTGGAGGAGAGAGAAGGTTGGTTTTATAGCCATTTATTTATTCATGCTTTCACAGGGCAAGATGTGCTTGTTGACACAGTTTAGTGGAAAAACACCCTCCACCCCATCCTCGTGACTATTCTTTCTACCATTAAGCTCTGGCCTGGGCCCCTTTCCCTCTTCCTCTTTCCAGAGAGACTGTTGCTGTCACAGATTAGTTCTGTTTTAGCTTCTGACTGGGCTGCAGCAGGAAGAACTTTCTAATTGTTCTCCCTATCCACAGCCTCTCCCACCTCTAATCCATTATGCATATTTCTGCCAGGTTAATTTTCCTAACCTTGCCCAAAAACTTCAGTGGCTCACCACTGTCCACATGTGGCACTCAACTATTCATAATCTAGTTCCAAACTAGTTTTGAAAAGCTGTGATTAAATTACATTCCAAAATTATAAAAGAAACATTTGTTCACTCCAACCACTCAAACACTCGAAGATATATAAAGAAAAACATGAATTATCTCTTCTCCATTTCCCACCCAGCCCCCCAAAACGTGCAGTGTTAGCCTCAGGTATAACTTCTACCCTTTTCTCTGTGCCCTCCATGCTCATAAAATACATGGGGCCATTATATTGTTGCTTGCTTATGCAAAAAATAATTATACACAGTTTTCTGCAACTTGCTCATTCTTGCTAGATAACAAATGGGTCTACAGATATAGAGCTAATTTATTCATATTTTAGCTGCATAGTATTCCGTAGAATAGATACACCACACATATTCAACAGTACCCTATTGATGGGCATATGGGTCGTTATCAGGGTTTTTTTTCACTAACACGATTTCATGTGTCTATATCTTTACAATCAGTGGTTTTTTCTATAGGGTAGATTACCAAAAGTGTAGCAGCCTACACCCAGCCAAATCCAATTTCTTTGTTCTCCCCACATATCCTGTGATTTTCTACTCCTCTGTCTTTTGTCCCTGGAAGGTCTTTGTACCCCATGTTCGTGTGTTCAACTTCCAATCCTGCAAGTCCCAAATCTGATACCAGATTTTATAAAACAGATGCTGGCCAATATCCACTTTCCCCCTTCTTCCTCAGTTTAAAATTGTTGTGGGTATGCCAGATAGCAATATGCCAGATAGCAACATGGGCAGCAGATCACAATTGGTCTAGGCTAATCACGATGGCACTGTTTATTAGTCCTAACCATCCTTGCAGCTAGGGATGGCCATGTGATCCAGTTTTGCATACAAGGTACAGTTAGAAGTAAAGGGGTAGCAAAGCAAAATAGGGGAGTCTTGGGAAACACCCTTGTTTTCCTGCTTAAAAGGATGGCCCTTCCCTTTCCCGTCTTCCTCCCTTCTTCCTTCCATGAACTTGGATGTAATATCTGGAGCTTTAGCAGCCATCTTGTGACCATGGGGAAAAGTCCAAGAGAATTGCAAAAAGACACGGAGTCTAGATGTCATTGAGACACTGAGCTGTCACCAGCAATCACTCACGTCCATAATTTTTGTTAGAAAAATAAAATTCCTATTTGTTTAAGTCAATGAAAATGGGTATTCTTATACTTGCAGCCAAACACAACCTTAACCTCTCCCCATTAGCAAGTATCATTTCCAGTGATGTTACCACTGCCCAAAAAAGTTTTAGAAACTTCTATTAGAGACTTGCATTTAAGTATAGTTTTTAACATAGCCTCAGCAGCAGGCAAACTGGTTTGCCATAGCCTGGCTCTTTGGGTGGTTTCTAAAAAGGCTCTGATGATGATTACTTCTTAGTTGTGCCCATGGGCTTTCATGATCAGTAACTGGTGTGGGACCCCAACAACAAAACAACCTGACTGAATAACTCCAACCCAGCCAGGTAATGATTGAAATGGAAGAACTGGTAAATTCAGTGAAGAAAATCAGTCATTCCAGAACTGAGTGAGAGCACACATCTATCCAGATGATTTTATTGAACACTTTCTGTGTATGGGGCACTATTCTAGGTACTTTCACCACATTACCGAAGTCCAGTGAGAAAAGAATTACTATCCCCAACTGGTTGGACAATGTACAGAATTTCTCCCTTTTACTTTTAGTCCTACCCCCCACCTCCATCCCAGTAAGCCCTGATAACACTCAATATGTCTGATTAACGCTTCTAGGGCATCAAAGGACACTGTCAAGATCGACCACATAAGGTGACAATCAACTTTGATTCTCCTTTGCAGAGCTTAAGGGCTTAAGTGCCTGGTACCTTAGAATGCTCAAAAAATGTTTGTGAAATGCAATCAGTGGCACGGCAAACCCCTTTTTCTAAAGGAGTTACGTCCCCTTGGGAAGGTGGTGTCCTGAAGCATTTGAGGTCTTGCTTGAGTATGAGGGAAAACTTCCCCTCTTCACTGAACTTCCCCCTCATGCCCCAAACTTGACCATGATGCTTCTTGACTCAGGGACTGGTGTTTATTCTTTTCTCTTTTTTTTTGTCTCCATCTCTACTTCTGCCTTCCCCTTCTTCTCTTCCTTTTCCCCATCTTTTCCAAAACATTAAGGGCCTGAATGATGCCGCCCTATTTTATTTCCTGCAGAATCTACCATGTACATCCAAGGCATCCAATAAATATTGGTTTTGGATACATTTTTAAAAAGATATTCCTTTCTCAGTCTCTCACTTTGCTATAGAACCTCCTGTTCTCTCAGGGTCTCCTTACCACACAGTTCCTTTGCCACATTCCCATATTCACCAAGTTTTGCCTTAATAGCCAAAGGCCTTGCCATGTCTCCAAGCTCCCCTTTCTTCAGAAGCAAAGGAAGCCTTTTGGCCACCCACTGGTGGGGTACCAGCCCCTTCAGCAGGGCTGAGGAGGTGGCAGCAGTGGCCTGAGGAGTGGCGAGGGTGGGCCTGCCAGGCTCTGGGGAGGGGACTTGGTGGTGCAGAGTGGCCATTGGCTCTGTCAGAGCACCAGCATCATGTCCCACTTCCTTCTCCCCTAATGATAATTAGCCGCCAGGTTGTGTAGATTCTCCCTTTGAAATGGGAGCTCCATAAGCACATTCTGAGTCTACAGAGTCAATGAATGAGCTGCTTCTCCTGGGTAGAACCAAAAGAGTTAGTCAACATGCCAGAATGAGGCCAGAGGTCATGGGAACCAAATGTAGATTAACCAGACATGTCACAGATAAAAAGTAGGGGTTGCAAGCACTTTCTAGGAAGAATGGTGTCCCACCTTTCCCGGAGTGCTTCTGCCCCAGCCTCATTCCGCCTCATTTTCCATCTTTCCAGCCTCCTAAGTTATTATCTCCCATCCTGATTCTCCTCCGAGCCCCACTTTCCTAAAAGTGCTTTGGTTGGATCTGCATTGCTCCCAAACCCTCAAGTGCGAATCAAGAACATTTCATATACCTTAATGCCCCTCCTTTAGTCTTCTTACCATCAGAGCTTGCTTTCCATTGTCCCCACAGATCAGCCATCCAGCTAGATGCACCAACATACCCTGCTCAGTCCTATCTTTGCTCATGAAGCTCCTTTTTGTATTACCCAGGTCAACTCAGCTTTCCGACCCTGATCCATGGTCAGAGTCGAGCATGGCTTTCAACATGTGGGCTCTGGGGTCTGGCTGATTTGTTCCAAAGAACAGCACTGCCACTTACTAGCTGTGTGGCCTGGGGCAAGGTTCTTAGTCTCTCTGAAGTTTCAGTTTCTTGATCTGCAAAATGGACATAAAATGGTGCCCACCTCATATGGTCAATGGGTGAATTAAATGAGACAATGCCTGGTACAGAGAGAATGAGCTTATTATTCCCTTGTGTTGTTTCTCATCTCTGAACCCTCCTGGTGTGTTATCTATGCCACTCATCTGGCACTTAATTATCTATTAATTGATGATCTCTCTCTCTTTTTAAAGGAGGTACCAGGGATTGAACCCAGGACCCTGTGCATGGGAAGCAGGCACTCAACCACTTGAGGTACATCTGCCCCCAATTGATGATATCTCTTATTAGCTATTTAAATCTTATTGCTTAATTTTGTGTGAGTGAAGGTGTGTTTAACTTCCCAATTAGATTTTAAGGTCCTCAGACCTGAACCAGATGCCTTGTCTTCCTTATATTCCCAATACAGACTAGCAGAGGGCTAAGTATTAAGTAGGCATTAATGAACACTTATTAAAAATAATGAAAAAGTCCATCAACAGATGAATGCATAAACAGAATGTGATATATCCATGCAATGGAATATTATTCAACTACGAAAGGAGTGAAGAACTGATACATGATACAGTAGGGATGAACTTTGAACACATTATGCTAAGTGAAAGAAGCCACACAGAAAAGGACAAACATTGTATGATTTCATTTATGAGAACTATCCAGAGTAGGCAACTCCATAGAGACAGAAAGCAGATGACTGGTTTCCAGGGAGTGGGGGAGAGGGCACGGGGAGTGACTGCTAGGGTGCAGGGTTTCCGTTTGGGGTGATAAAATAAGTTCTAGAGTTAGATAAGGGTGAGGGTTGTACAACTTTCTGATAGTACTCAATGCTACTGAACTGGAGACTTTTAAAATAGTTCCAGTGATACATTTTATGTTATGTGTATGTTACCACAATAAAAAATGCATAAAAATGAGTAATTAAAATGTCCAATACCTATACG
Source organism: Cabassous unicinctus (assembly GCA_029593785.1). Lineage (NCBI taxonomy): Eukaryota > Metazoa > Chordata > Mammalia > Cingulata > Chlamyphoridae > Cabassous > Cabassous unicinctus. The sequence goes on along the minus strand of JAQZBX010017426.1, from coordinate 11,866 downwards.
GTTCTTTCGCAACCATGATCTCCCTTAATCCTCACAATAACCCTGTGGACAAGTACTGCTATCTCCATTTTATGGATGAGGAAACTGAGATTCAGAGAGAGGAATCTCAGTTTTCTCATCTGCCTTCAGCTTTCAGAAATCCTCTCTGGCGGTGCCTCTGCCCTAGAATGACTAATGTCCCCTCAAATCCATGTGCAGGGAGCGGATATAGCTCAAGTGGCTGAATGCCTGCTTCCCACATACAAAGTCCTGGTTCGATCCTCAGTACCTCCTAAAAACAAACAAACGGAAAAACCAGCTCTCATTGGGGAGTGGATGCAGCTCAGTGGTTGAGTGCCTGCTTCCCATGTACGAAGTCCTGGGTTCAATCTCTGGTGTCTCCTAAAAAAAAAAAAAAAATCCATGTCTACCTGAAACCTCGGAAGTTGATCTTATTTGGAAATATTGCAGACGTTAATTAGTTAAGATGAGGTCAACCCGAATTAGGGTGGGCCCTAAATCCGATGACTCGTGTCCTTACAAGGAGGCAGAGGGAAGAAGGTCAGGTGGCAGAGTGGTGCAGCCGTAAGCCAAAGAATGCCAGGGATTTCCAGGAGCTAGGAAAAAGCGAGGGAGCACAGCCCCGCCGACACCTTGATCTCGGACTCCTGGCCTCTAGAACCTTGAAAGAATACATTTCTGTTTTTCAAGCCACCCGGTTTGTGGCAGTTTGTTACGGCAGCCACAGGAAGCTAAGACAGCCTTTCTCAGCGCTCTGATGCCCAAACTCACCTTCCTCATCAGACCTGATCAGCATCCCTGTGGCTCCATCTTTCTTTCCATGTGCCCATGGGAAAAGATGTTGGAGATATATCATGAAAAGAAGAAATCCAGTCACAAGAGATGCACAAAGCAGGTGGCAAAGGCATCTCTGAGGCCACTGGTTATCTTGGGGGGGAGGGCAGGTCATGGTGATTTTAACTTTCTCTTTGCTCCCCTGAAGTTTTTTTTTACTACAAACATAATACCCTTATACGGAGAGAAAAAGCAATGCAAGTTTTATTGTTGAATAGAGACGATGCAGAGCCTCTAAGCACTCTTACCTTCCTTACCCCTCCCAGTTCCCTTTAGACTAAAAAGTGCTCTGGAATCGAGGCAGCCTCTTTCCTCTGCTCCCTCTCCCCGCACAGCCAGGTGGGCAGACACCCATCCTTGGCACTTCTTAGTCACAGGTTTGAAATGCAGGGGTGGGGTGGGGAGGGAGAAGTGATTGGTGTGGGGTGGGAATTTGGGGATTCTTTTATCCCTTGCATCTCAAAGGCTGACAGGCTCTTGAGGGGTGGAAATGACTGGTAATTAGCGAACCATCTCTACAGCACACACGAAAAGACACACTTCACAGTCTCTGTGACCTCTGAGGCCCGGTGAGGCTTTGTTATGTAGATGCTCTTAATTGGGTGAGTCACTGACTGCAAACAGCTTCGGGGGAGAGCGTTGCGGGCTCTCTCCGGGAGGCTTCCTACCAGTTCTAACTCCTCAGGAACTGTGGGGGGCTGGCAGCGATGGCCGCTAAGTTCTCCGCCCCCCCCATAGAAGTGAGAGGTGGTCCCCACGCCTTGGCAGCCAGCATGGCCGGCTTTCAGGACGTCTTTGCTGTGGGAAGTGTTCAACTACATCCTTGGTCATCCTTCCCCCTCGCTTGCCCTCTGGGCAAGCTGGGAATATTTTGAAATATAAACTGAGTTCCCCACCTTCAAGGAACCGACCACCTAGTTGGGAAGTCAGGGACACACCTAAATGTACGGAACACTGAGGCAGGTTAGTATAGGGAACGAGGGAAGACGAGTCACAGCTGGGACCTGGCGGAGACCATGGCCGTGAGACCCCACCAGGAAACTCCCTGAGGGAAGGCTGCTACTAAGAACAAGGCCAGAAAGACTCTGCCGAGACCCTGGCTGCGCGCTCCCATTTGGAAGTCCCAGATGACTCCAAACAGGCGTCTCCATTGGTCCTGGATGACTCATCATTGGTCCCCTGAGAGCTAATAGGTGGGCAACCAATCAGCACAGCAAACAGCTGGGGCTCCTCCTGACCTTAGGAAAGGGGAGGAGAGAAGAACTCTATTAAAGGCAACCCTCCCCAGCCCAGGTGCTCCTCTTTGCCTGGCCGTAGCCTGCATCTACGTCTCTGGTGTGTACTTTTTTCTTTTCTCTCTTTCCTCAATAAGCTCTTTACTGGCCTAATTAAACTGGCATGTTCTTAAATTCTTTTATGCGGCATAGCCAAGAACCTAGAGGAATCCAGTGTCTTCCGGTTACAACACCAAACAGCGAGTGCTGGGCATGCGGTATTTCAGAACCTGGAGCAGTCACTGAGGGCTGGGGCACTGGGGAGAGCTTGTCAACAAGGACAAGCAGGGCTTGGAGACGGGCTCCCGGGACATGGAGACTATGAACAAAGGCACGGTCCCGGCACTGTCACAACCCAGGTCTGGCCCCAGCACACAGCCTGGCACTGAGACGTGAGCATCAGGGAATGATTCATCAGGTCCTCAAAGGTCACAGGCTGCTGTTGGTTCCAGAATGTTCCGCCTGCTGCGTCCTCTAGAGGAGACTTTTTAAACGCGAATACCCCAGCCCAGAACTCATCATTCCCAGCCCACCTCGCCACCTCCGCATCCCACGTTTTGGTGAATGGACCAAATGGTGCCATCTCAAGCCCCTCCAGCCTCTGCTTCCAAAAGGGCTTCGGGTCCTGGCAATTGGGCTGCAATCTCTTTGCACCATGCCCTGCTTTGTTTCCCCATTGCTCTCTCCCTTTAGGTCTTCACCTCCCCTTTGTAGGGGTGGGGTGCACTTACAGAGCCTGTGGGGACATTTTCCTGTCCCTCCCCTCACTCTTCCATTTCATGCCCCCCATAACCATCAGACTTTTTGCTCTAAAACACAAATGCAGTCACTTTACTCCCATTGTCCTCGGAGTAAAGAAAGGCCTTACACAGCTCTTTACGTTCTGGCCCCTGCCTCCCCTGCTCTTCTCCATCGTCGGGGCCACGATGTCCTCCATGTTAATCCCATGCTTAATTCTCAGTCCTCAATTTACTTGACCTTAAGCAGCACTGGTCACCACTGATCACTCCTGTGGCAGTCTGAAATTCTATGAATCCCAAAAAGAGAACTAATCTATTAATATGTTTCCGGTACCCTTTGACTGCATTAAATTCAGCTAAAGGCCTTTGATTAGATTACTTGATAAGATCACTTTAGGGTCTCGGCCCTCTTACTGGGTCTGATATAAATAGAGACACAGAGAGACAGACATATACACAGGAAAAGAGAGCCGCCATATTTGATCCTGCAGTGTGAGAGAAAAGATTCCAGTTTTGCCCACAACTGGCCTGCATGAAGAGAAGCCCCTGAGAGGCTCAAAGACCTGAGGTTGAGAGAGAAATGAGCCATAATCCTGATAACTTACAGCTGAGCTCCGGAAGAAAGCCTGGGAGAGGAGGCCTAGTAAGAGACAAGCCCTGTGTCAGGGTTGCCTACAGCTGCAGAAAGGCGGAGACGTCGGCAGAGATCAGCGGTCATCTCGCTTCACCAAGTGGCAGTTGACTCTGGTGAGAAAGCACCTTTTATGGTGCCTGGAGTTGGACTTTTCACAGTCTTGGAACTGTAAGTTTTTACTCCAAATAAATGCCCTTTATAAAAGCCAACCCATTTCTGGTACTTTGTATCAGCGGCCCTTTGGCAAACTAAAACAACCCCCTTTTCCTTTTATTCCTTATTTTATTTATAAACTATCCAAACTTATGGAAAATGTATAGAATAGAACAATGAACACCCTATATTTTTCTCTTAGACTCACCAGTTGCTAACACTTTGCAACACAGGCTCACACACACTCTGTCTCAACACACACACACTTTTTCTGAACCATTCCGAAATAGAGATGTAGGTTTTGTGATGCTTCACCCCTAGTTTCTTCAGTCTGCATCTCCTAAGAGAATCCACAATACAATTAGCAAAATCTAAGAATATTAATGTTATTTCGATATCATCAATATCATCAAATGGTTCAAATGTAAACTTTCCACTTGTCCCTAAAATGTCTTTTAAACTGTTTTCCCTTTAATTTCAGCATTCAATCAAAGATCATAGTATTTGATTCTTGTCTCTTTAGTCCATGTTTATTAAGAACAGTCTTCCAAGCTTTTTATTTTTTCTCATAATATTGACACTTTGAACAATCTAACCTAAGTTGCCTTGTAGAATGCTCCACTTTCTGGTTTTGTCTGTTTCCTCATGAATAGATTCTGGTTACATTTTTGGCAAGAATTTCCCGAGGGTGGTATGTATGTCCCATTGCATCCATCAGAGGCCCATGATGGCATGCTGTCTCACCCTTGGAGATGCTAAATTTGACCTCTCTCCATTGTAAAGGTCTGTTTTCACCTTTGTAATTTATAGGTAATCTGTAGGGTGCTGCCTTGAGACCATGTGAATGTTCTGCTCACCCAGTGCTTTGATGATCCTTGGCTGAGTCAGTGTTACATTGGGGCACCTCATTTTGACAACTTTTCTTTCTTGACTTGCAGGGCCTGCCTTGCCTTTGGCCCTTCCTTACTTCTGGCTGCTGCTTCTCAATTTCTTTGTAGCCCCACCCCTTCTCCTTGTCCTCTCAGTTCTGGTATACTCCAGGGTCCAGTCCTCAGATCTTTTTCATCCTGTCTCATGGCTTTAAATGCCACCCAAATTTCTATCTCCAGTCCCTACCTGTCTCCCGAACTCCACACTCATGTATCCAACTACCTCCTTGACATCTCCACGTGTGTCACAAAAGCATCTTGAACTTAGGTACAAAAATGACCCTTGGGTCTCCCCCTTCCCCCCAATTTGCTTATCCATCTCAGTATGACAACTCCATCTTTCCTGTTGCTCAGGCCAAAAGCTTGGAGTTACACTTGACTTCGTATGCTCTCCACGTCCAACCCATCAAAAAATTCTGTTGATGCCATCTTCAAAATAGATCCAGGTGCTGTTCACTGTCTCCAGAATTCCTGTGATGGCCTGCTGCCTCGTCTCCCTGCTTCTGCCCTTCTCTCTCCATTGTCTGTTCTCAATACAGAAGCCAGAACAGTTTTTACAAAAGTGGGTCAGATCATGCCTTTCCTCTATGCAAGGCTCCTCATCTCACTTGGCATATGAGTCTAGGTCCTAATCTCAGCCCATTAGGCCCTACGTGATCTGCCCACTATGGACCCCCATGGCTTCATTTACCATCACTCTCCCTGTGGTTCACTCTACTCCAGTCATTCTGGCCTTCTGTTTCTCAGACAGGCGAGTCACCTTCCTCCCTCAGGGCCTTTGCACTTACTGTGCCTGCTGCCAGGAATACTTTTCTCTCAGATATCTACTTGGCTCTCCCTCACTTCCTGCAGGTCTTGGCTCACATATCACTTTCTCAGTGGGGCCTTCCCTGACCACCCTGTCTACCCTGGCTGTTCTAGCCCCCTGCCCTGCTTTATTGTTCTCCACAGCACTTTCCACCACCCACATACTCTGCATTTACTTATTTATTTGTTTACTATCTTCCTATTGAAAGGAAGTACCACTAGAGTGTAGGAACTTTGTGTTCTTTACTGCTCTGTCCCCAGAACTTAAATTAGTGTCAGGCACATAGTAGGCATTCATTGACTATTTGTTGAATAAATGATTGAGCGAATTTCTAGCATCTCAGCACCAACTGGAAACCCTTTGAGTCCTAAATAAATACTGACAGTTGAAAAGTCTCCTCTTGAAGGAAACCTCAGATGATTAATAGGGCTGTAGAACCTCTGTGCATCCACGAAGGCCTCTGCTTTCAGCTCTTGTATCTTGAGGCCGTAGCCCACCTGTGCTTTGGAGCGGAGGAGCAATTCAAAGCCTGGTGCAGCAGTGCCTGGGATACTCTATCCTCTGGCTGTGGTGATGCTGAGGCTTGTCTGTTTGCCCTTGGAAGCACTCAAGTTCAAGTTCACTGCTCAAGCAGAAGCAGAACGGTGACACAACTAAGAGAACACTCTTGACTTTTGCATTTGATGTCCCCTCTGCCTGGAAAACCCTTCTTCCAGGTCTTCTCATGGCTGGCTAATTATTCATACTTCAGCTCAGGTGTCTCCCCTCCTGAGAGGCCTTCCCAAAATATTCCACAGCTACCTGAGGCTGGGCAGATTTTGCCTCACAGAGGAGAAAGGGTGAGTGGGGCCTGAGGCATGGCCCACGCTGTGCTTGTCAAGGGTTTCGCCAGAGGAAATCTCTGCAAGGCTAGCAGAGGTCTTGGATACTGTATCTAAGTTTGCATCCTCCCCATCCCCCTTCTGCTCCCTGCCCAGGCGCTCTCTCTCACATTGTCCGCTGTTGTCTTTATAGCATGTGTCAGTACTATCTGAAATTATGCATTTGACATACAGGAAATTATAGCATTCATCTACTTGCTATCTGTCTCCTCCCACCGGAATGTCCACCTCCGGGGAGTAAGTACTGTATCTGTCTCGTTCCCACTCTCCCCACCCCCCAGTGTCTGACACATAGCAGGTCCTCCATAAACATTTACTAAATGAGTGCATTCTCTCTTTGCTTTGGGGAGATGTGCATACTTCCTTGCATTTGCATATTAGTAATAATATGCAAACCAGCTAGTTTGCATTGGAAGAAACTGAGGGCCTTCGAAGTGAATGGATTCCTGCATGGGTGCTGAAGTAGTTGGTGGCAAAGCTAGGGCTCAAGCCCAGGACTCCTAGGGCAGGGTACTGGCCATAACCAGGCTTGACCAACCCCTCATCTGGCCGTCGGCCTTCTGCCGGTGGCGATGCCCTGGTGAAGATGATACTAGCTTTGCTTCTGGCTCACAGCAGCGAAGAGAACTGGGGCTCCTCTGAGTGAAGTGGGAAGAGACTCTGAATTAATACTGGTAAATCTCGCTAGAACCCTTGTGTACACATTATTATTATTGCCCTCTGTATATTCTAAAATAATCCCTGTAAATAATTATAAAAATAAATCTCAGCGACAAAATTTTTTTATTTTATTTTATTTCCAGGAACACATTTATTCATCATAATCTCTTCAGGGGTAGGACAAATTGGAGCAGTGGGTAGTGAATACAATTTGCAAATAGGCAATATAAGTACAGAGAAAATTAATATGTATTCCTCAGCGCTCTAAAAGGAGAGGAAGAACATTAATAGCCATTTCCTTGCAGATATAACTTTGAAAATGTTATTTCTGATCCATCAGCGTGGGACTCCATACGAGGAAAATGGTTTCAACGTGATTAGATGTGAATCTCTAATCGGGCGCTCCCCCCAGTTTCCTCATCCTGTTCTTACTGGGACGGAGGAGGAGTCCCTTTATCTTTTCTTCAGAAGATCTGAGTTCTGGTCTCAGCTCAGCTGCTCATTTGCTGGGTGACCTCGGGCAAGTGCCTCCTTTCTTGGCCTCAGTTTCCCCAATCAGTAGGTGAAATAGATGATAAATAAGGCAGTGATATTTGGATGATCACAGATCCACATTATCTGGAGGGTACCTGCAAAAACCAGAGATGACAGGGCACCACCACCTACTGAATCTGATTATCGGAATAAGGGTCCCAAATTTCTGTATGGAAATGCTGTCAGCCCCATCAGCATAGGTCCGTGATAATCTAACCACAGTTTGCCAAGTTCCATATATTTTAATTGAGGGGAAAAGTCCTTCCCCAACCACCATGTGGCAGGACCTCTCCAAGTAAAGCTGGGATTCTGGAAAGGTGCTCACAGTTCAGGTACTGCTCTCCTCTCTCTCATTGGAAAATATAAAGTTGGGATAGTGGATGTGGCTCAAGCGGTTGAGTGCCCGCCTCCCACATGGGAGGTCCCAGGTTTGGTTCTTGGTGCCTCCTGAAAAACACAAAAACAAACAACAAGCAAAATGAACAAAAAAACCAAAACCAACACAGGAAGCCGATGTGGCTCAGTGGTTGAGTGCCAGCTTCCCACATACGAGGTCCCGGGTTCAATCCCCAGCCTCCAGTATCTAAAAAAAAAAAAAAAAAAATTGGGTAGGTTTTTCTGGTCATTATTCCCTTTCTCTTCAGAAAGTCCAGTATGAGCTCCTCTCCCCCGCCATATCAAAGATGATTTGCCTCTTGAGTCCAGTTAAGGACTCAGAGTACTCGGCAAGCTGCAGGCAAATGGGAAAAATACGATTTGTTTCCCATTACTGTTTTCAGGATTTGTTAAAAAAAATGCAAAAATATTAGTAGATAGCAGTTTCAGTTGTAATGAAAAGCAGAAGCCCCTTTTCCATGCCCACTTTCCCCAAACCAACTCCCTTCCCCACTCCCTGCCAATATTTGCATTTTAATAGAGAAACAACAGCAAAACCTTTAAAACCCCAAGAGAAGAGAAATCGGAAGCATCAAGAATTAATAATAGTAATAATTATAATTGTAAATAATAATAAATTAACATTTATGGAATGATTACTCATGCCAGCCATTATGTTGGCATTTAATATATATATTTAAAATTTTAATTGGTTCTGACTGAAGATGGAGGAGGTATTTTGGAGCATGGATCATCCTCAAACCCTCTCACCCAAGTGCAGATACTGTCCAGAGGGTCCTGGAAACCTGTCCTCTTGCCTAAACTTCTCTTCTTTGGGCTGTTTCAGCAACAAAGAACATTTCATATGCAGACATCCGGTTCTTTCCTTTTGTTTTTTAATTGAAATCTGAATGTGGGGTGAGTCTGAACTGGGGGTGGGGTGGGGTGGGAGGCGCAGCAACCATCCTAAATTGCCCCGGAGCTGCGCCCAGAAGAAATGAGGCCAGGCCGAGGAGAAATTCGGCTGAGGGCAGGTAGGAATGCTAATAAAACTTTGTTAACTGGCCTTATCTTTCTCTCAGCTGCTGCCTTGCTGGGTTGAAAGATTTAAGGAATCACTTCCTGTTTCTTTGGTTCTGGCCGACCCCAGAATCAACTCCCTTGATTGGAAATAAACAGGATCTTCCTTTTTGTCCCCAGGAATGTGCTGGAGGAAGGACTCTAGGGGAAAGGGCCTCTTCTGCCAAAGAATAGTAATAACAACACTGATGACAGTAGGAATAAAATATTGTCCTCTTCTTCAAGGGTGAGAAGGAAACCCCCAGTTGTATGTGTTGCACCTTCTCACTCGCTAGGCGCCCCCGTTAGAGCTCCAGAAGCCCAGGAGTTCTAGCCCAGGTCTCATTTGACCTTCCTGTCCTGCTGTCCTCGTGAGTGCACTTGACCAAACTGGGCTGCATGCTTCAGGTTTAGGTTCAGAACATAGCATCACAAACTGTGGCCTGAGCATAAGCCTGGTCAGCTCTCCCAGAAGGCTGTGTTTTAGTCATCTATAGCCCAAGTGCCCTGCACAGTGCTTGGTACTTGGAAGCTGGAGCAGGCTGTGGAATAAAAAATAGGGTGGTGTGGGAATGGGGGTGGAGGGAGGTGTCCTATAGCTCACTCCCTATTGGCCAAAAGCTGAGGGGAATAAGGACAGGTGAATCCTGTCTCTTTCTGGTAAAGCCCTCCTGCAACTACATATCTACAGTCACCAAATCACTACTCTGCTCAAGAACTTTCAGTGACTCCCCATTTCAAACACTAAAGCCCAGTTAAATCTGAACTAGCCTGAATTTTACTTTTTGTGATTACCCAACATCATCCCTCCCCCACAGTCAGTTGGCCTTCCCCATTTGCTCACTGAGTGGAGACGAGAGTGCGTGGGGAGGGATTCCAGCTCCTGTAAAGCCAAGCTGCTCTGTGTGGAGCAGTGGGAGAGGAGGCTAGGGAGGTAAGGGTAGGTAGGATTGTAAAACGTCTTGAGGGACACACTGGAGATTTTGGACTGTATTATTAGCTGATGGGAAGTCACCAAAAGATTTTAGGTAGGGTCAAATTGGGCTTGGAGAACAATCAGCCCCTGGCCATGTGGAGGAGGGACAGGTAGTCAGGGGGTCTGGAAAGGTGTCATTGGATAGTGTCTGCAGGGCAATCTATGTGTGGAGGCAGGGGCATGGAAAAGATGACCTCCAGCACCTCTGGTGAGGGTGGGAGTGGGGATTCTCCACTTTCATCCTTGAGTATATTCAGGCCTACTTCCATAGGTCGTCCTGGGTGGCAGGTCAGAGCCTTTCTAGGAAGTCTGAGGTGAAAGGGGGTGGGGAGGGCAGAGGATCACGACTGTCCATGGCCTGGGCCCACTTCCTCCTTCTCAGACAGGAAAGGCAGACAAAAGTGGATACCGCCAACCCAGCTCGAGAGGACAATGGACCAGAGAGGGGCGTCTAGCAGCAAAAGGAGGGAGGAGTGGGAGGAGCTGGTCAGCAGAGCCAGCAAGGCCTGGAAGGTTCCCTTTGATCCCCCTTATCTCTGGAGGACAAGCTTTCTTTTCTGGCCTGTGGGACCTTTTGTTGCAGCATTTCCTGGAACCCCCAAAAATAAACAGAGCCGAGCCTGTGTTCTTACAGCTCCAGTCTTCTGTGTCTGTTCCTCCCAGCAGGAAGAGGGACAGGCAGGTCAACACTGCTCATCACAATGCTGACAGTTAGGGCCCACCTAACAATGTGTTAAGACCAGGGTGGTCTGAGCTAGAACGATGACTGCAAAATGCTTCAACACAGTCATACTTAATTGTCATCAGCAGCCGCACGCCAGGGGCTGCTCAGTGCTGTTTAGACATAGGGAACAATGAAAGCAAAAGCCCTGGGAACAGCCCTGCATCAGAGGCAGAGAAGCAACAATTCTCAATCAACATGACTTGAAGTACCTGCCGCATGTATGAGATGTGGAGCCTGGCATCCAGGGCTCAATTTTCCCATCTATATTAGAGTGGTGCCCGCACCATTGGTGTGAAGGGGGCAGGGTGGAGAGGACAGATAAGGCAGAGCTGGCTCTTTACTGCAATGGAGAGAGGGCAATGATATGACAAAGAATTGGTTTCTGGTAGTGTAGCTTTGTTTATCTTGGGCATGGAGGCAGGAAAGGCAGGAAGAGGCAGGAAGAACATTCTGACCCTTCTTTCCACAGGGGGACAGGCATAAGCTTGGGTTTTCTGGAGTTGACTGCCCTCTGGGCCTGACTTCAGACAGGCAGGAGGCTGCAATGACCACTCCTCACCTCCCGACCCCTTTGCTGACCTTGAGCCTCACAAGTACCTTTTTCCTGTGAGGAGGGGGAGAATAAGATGCCTGGATTTGGTGGCCATTACCCAATTCTCCGTCCCCAGAGTTTATTATTGTCAGCCTCTGGAGGCCCTGTGGAGAGGATGGGGGTAGCAGTAGCTGAGCCAGCACTTTATATGGAAATTCACCCACTCCCCATGGAAACCTCACCCTACCAGGTGTCTTTCCAACCTTCTGACTTCTCCCCTCCACACCAAAACTGGGGAGACGGGAATTAGGGCTGGGAACCCCACCCCCTGCAGTTGAGGACAGTTATGTAACCTGGATTGTGACATACAGGAAAGACCCGGCTCTCTAAGCCTCAGCCTAACGGCTCCGATGGGGCGACCCTGATGGGAAAACACTCCTCGTCCCAAGTCCGGTTCAGACTAATGCAATAAAGCCTTGGCTATGGAATTTGGGGCGGGGTAGTGCTATTCCTTTTCCCCGGACCCCTCATGGGGCGACAGGGATCTGGGACACACAGGGAATCCAGGGCCGTCAAGGGGTCACGCCATGCCGCCCGGGCGCTCCCCAGGGCACCTGCGGCAGCGCGCGGGGCCGGTTTCCGCGCCTCACTTGGCTTGAGGGCCGGGCCTACGGGCCGCATCGGGCGCGCACCTAAGCCCGGGTCCAGGCGCCCGGCCAGTGCCTCCCGCTTCCGCCGGGTCAGCTGACCGCC
>JAQZBX010017425.1:0-28305 GCA_029593785.1 Cabassous unicinctus | reverse complement strand
GGTTTGCTTCTCTTCCCCTGGGGCCTTCTTTCCAACATTAAAATTGCTTCTCAAAAGACTGCTTCTGCTCAAAACTGTTCTTGCCATGCCTTTTATATTTGATTCCCCACCCACCAAGGGGTGGGGCTCAACACCCTAATCATAAACTAATCATGCCCAGGTTAACAGATCAGTTTATAAGCATGATCCAATTATATTTTTGGAATTCATAATTACATCAAATTGGCCAACAGTTACAATGCTCTTGAAAAAAAGAAATGCTTTTAAGTGAAAACACCACATGCTGGAAAGGATGAAAAGAGAAATTGTTGGTGGGAATGTGAAATGTTACAGCTACTTTGGGAAACAGTGTAGCAGTTTCTTTTAAAACTAAAAATGAACTTATCATAACACCCCAAATTTGCACTCCTGGGCATTTATCCCTAAGAAATGAAAACTTCAGTTCATGCAGAAACATTTACACAAATGCTCATAGCAGCTTTATTTGTAGTAGCCAAAACCTGGAAAGCACCCAAATGTCTTCCAGTGGGTAAATGGTTAAATAAGCAGAGGTACAGACACTGTGTAATCCTACTCAGCAGTGAAAAGAAATGGCTGATGCACATAATAACTTGGATGAACCTTAAGAAAAACCATGCTGAGTGAAAAAGGCCAATCTCAAAAGGCTGCATATTGCATGATTCCAATCATACAACACTCTTGAAACAACAAAATCATATCAGTAGAGAACACATCACTGGAGTGATTTTGAGGGATAGGGCTGATGGTGTGGCTACAAAAGGGGTGGCCTGAGGGTGCCTTGTGATGGTGGAGTGCTGTGTCTTGATTGTGGTGGTACTTAAATGAAGCTAACCCTTGATAAAATTGCATAGACAATTATACTCACCTGCAAATGAGTACACATATAAAATCTGAATCAACTCTGTAGATTGTATCACTGTCAGGGACCTGGTGTTGTTATTGTACTAGAGTTATGTAAAACTTTAATGTTCGGGGAGGTTTGGAAAAGTGTGCCCGGACTTGTGGCTCTATAATTATTTCCTAATTAAAGTTTTTAAAAATGCACAAACCAGCTATTCTTTAACAATCAGAATGTTTGCATTTTTGTTAGATTTTAAAAAATCTACATGATTAGAATAACCAAAAAAGGATTGAGAAAATTTTCTGGAAGTCAATGGACAGATTAAAGTTTGAGTTCCTCTTATTCACAAAGTCTGCATAAAGCAGAAGTCAACTCATCTTTTTCCCTGAAGAGTGACCACGACTTTTCCCCCAACCATCCTGCCAAAGCAGTGGCATCTGGAAACTGTAAAACTGAATTTCTGGAGCACCCTGGCCTCAGGATATCTGTGGCAGTCACCCAGCTTCAGCGCCTCCCTCAGTAGAGTTGGGAAAATGATGAGTATGAACTATGCATCTACCTGCTACACGGTAGATCAGAAGAGGATATGCGTGAAATGAGATAGTGTGGCCTTGGGTCATATTGTCTCAGATACAGGAAATGATGTGCAGCTATGCTTTGTAGGTCTTTGAAAACAGTTGGAGAACATTGGGGGAAACACTGGCGGTAGTGGGCGACACAGACATGCAGGTCGATTTACACATTTGTGGAGCCCTGTCGTGGGGACTTGTGGTGTGGCCACCTCACCCCGGTTCTGGGCTTACCAGGGAGACTGTGGCCTTGGGATTCATGCAAACACCACTGCTTATGGCACCACTACTGACTACTGCTGTGGATTAAGCACTGAAAGCCGACACTGTGCTAAGCACTCTATAAACAACCTCCCATTTCATCCAGGCAAGAACCTTTGTGATGGCATTATTACCCAGATTTGAAAGATGAGGAAAATGAGAAATGTGATGCCTGGCTACTTGCGAGGCCAACCAATTAGAAAGTGCCAAAATCTAGCTTGGAACCTGGGTCATCTGATTTCAAAATTCATGCTTTACCCACCAACCTGTGTATGTTTGTGTATGCGTGTGTGTGTGTGTATGTGTAAGAAAGTTTTTCTCTTTAGTTAAGTGGCAATTAATTAAATAATAATAACAAATACATTTAATTTAAATTGCAAACCTATTTAGCAAAGGAACTGAATCTCTTTCTTGGGGCTTTTTCTATTATTTTTTTTTTCATTTTTAAAGAATCTTTAGATTACACAAATGTTACACAAAAAAATACAAGGATTCCCATATGCCCCACTTCCTCCCCTTCCCACATCAACAACATCCCTCATTAGTGTGATACATTTGTTACAGTTGATGAACACATATTGGGGCATTGCCACTAACTATGGATTCCAGTTTACATTATAGTTTACACTCTGTCCTGCACAATATGGTAGGTTATGACAAAATATACAATGGCTTATATCCATCACTGCAATGTCATGCAGGACAATTCCAATGACCCCAAAATGCCCCCATATTACACCTATTCTTCCCTCTCCCTTCCCTCAGAAACTCTGGTGGCCACTGTCTCCACATTAATGACAAGAGTTCTTCCATTGCTAGAATAATAATAAGTCTATAGTAGAATAACAGTAAGTCTACTCTAGTCCATTGTTCATTCCCAGTCCTGAGGATTCTGGGATGGTGAAGCCCTGTTTGTTTCTAATTTAGAGGGAGCTTAGATCCCATGGGGCAGATGGATGAGACTATCTTGCTTGCAGTTGCAGACACTCTCTGTTCCTTGGGATGGTCATCGTCCATCATCATCTCCTTGTTAGTTGTCCTGGGCGAGTCAAATGAACTGGAGAGTAGGTATTGCAACTCTGCTGAGATTCAGGGCTCAACTGGCACATGGACAGCCAAAGATTTAAGAAGAATAGTGCTAATTATGGGTTTAAATAAAAGGGCAGAAGAGCCAGTTATAGAGAACTATAAATGAGTCTAACTCTGTTACATTGGGGAGCATAAATTCCAGAGTAAGATTGGGCCTTTTTAACTAAAAAATTTACTTCTTTAGTAAACTGAGGCCAGAGAATGTGTAAGGAACTGAGTATTCTGGGGCTGGATTCCTCTACTCCTCCACACTCTCTTGGGGGTTCGATCCAGTTTTCTGTTACTGCCTCACAAACCATCCCAGGCTTAGATAAGAGAAAGGATCATTTTCTCTTAGGGGTTCATAGTTTGACTGGCCTGAGCTGAGCCATCCTCACCTGGGCAGAGCTGAACCATTCTTGCCTGAAGCTACTCACTCAGTTGCAGTCAGATGGTGGCCTGTCTGGCATCATCTGAAGCCTTCTTTCCTCACCTAGTGGGAGCCTGAGTCTAGTGAGCCAGAAAAGCATGGGGCTGTGTGGGCTTCTGGCCATGGTAGCTTGGCTTCCTTCCAGCATGGCCATGTCAGTGTAACTGGCAGCTGTGCACTGGGCACGTGCATACCGACAGGTGAGAACTGATTCTGCACAACTTGTCCCAATCCTGCTGCATTTCTGAAACTTGAAATGGGCTATGGTGAGAGTATTTGCAGCATGAAAATTGGCCCACACTACCTATCAGGTTTCTGGCCTGCAGAGCCAGCTTACCAGCTCACAGCTTTGCACTGTGGCTGGCTTCCCACAGAGTGAGTCTGCTGAGAATCCAGGAGGAAGCTGTGGAGCTGCTCAGACCCCACCATGAATGTTCCAGAGAATCACTGTCTCCTCAGCTTTTGGCCAAGCAATCCCTAAAGCCAGCCCAGGTTTAAGAGGAAGAGAATTTGAGTGCCCCTGTCAGGTGACATGTGGCAAGTTTGGACGTCCAACTGGGGCCTCAACAAATGCTCGCTGAATGAATAACTGAAGACAAATTTGTAAAAGTTTAAAGCCTCTGGGAAGTTTTACTTCCATGTAAGAGTGGCCTAAGGTTTTCAAATCCCTGAGGAGTCTGAATATAAAAATGTGGGATTCCTGAGAAAGGAATGCTCAGGGGTGTGGAGACTTTTTTTTTTTTTTGAGTAATGAAATTGTTCTAAAATTTTTGAGATGATGAATGTACAACATCGTGATTATACTAAAAGCCATTGATTATACACTTTGGATCAAATAGCCAGAAACAGCAGCTATGTACAGTGGGGGAAGCATAGAGAGATTGATAGGTGAGGAATTTTCTTGTTTGCATTTTGTTTATTATTATTGAAATAATGGAAATGCTCTAATAATGATTGAAGTGATGAATGCACAACTATGTGATTATACCAAATACCATTTATTGTAAACCTTGGATGAATTGTATGCTTTATTAATATGTATCAATAAAATTGATTGGTTTTAAAAAAAAGTGCTGGATACAGATCTATTTGCAGTCTCTCTGTAGGTATTCACAGACCTGCCTGCTTTCACTCTCAGCTACTACTGTCTCACACATTCCAATCACAGATTGCTTGTTTTATAGATTTTTAAAATGCTATTTCGATGCTTTATCTCCCCAAGTAAACCCCGAGTTCCTTAAGCAAGTTCTCATATTTCTTTTCCTCTCCTCTTTCCTATCACACCAAGTATAGATAATTATCCACACAAATACTTAGCAGTTGTATGGTGATTAGAGGTAATGAGCCTTAAAGGGGAGGGAAAAGGAAAAAATTTTATTTGCTATGTTCCAGAGCCTTCCATAAAGTTTCCCATTTAATTCTTGCATTCACCCGGTGAAGTAGATACTACTTTCATTTCAAAGTTGAGGAAAATGGGTCTCAGGAAGGCTTGCCAATTTGGCCACAGCCACACTGGGAAGCAGAGGAGCTGGGATTCCCAAACTAGAGGTGAAAATGTGAGGAGGGCGAAAGAGCAGGGTGATAACCAGACATTGTCAAGCACAACCAGGTAGTTTTCACAGGGGGGAACAGATTTCAGTGGCCGAGGGGGCCGGAACGTGGTGATTTGAGGGGAGTGTGTGAGCAAACACAGGCAGCCAGTATGCAGCCACCTCAGGGTGAACAAGCCTGTCTTAGCTAAAGGAGATCCTTTGTTCCCTTCTGCTACAGACGGCCACACCGGCCACCATCTGTGACAGGGCTCTGCAGGCAATAAGGGACTCTGTAATTCTCAAGTATTTGCTCCTCACAGTGACTCAACTCTCACTCCAAAAGCCATTTATCACCCCGTGGGCGCCTCTGTCACAACCAAGATGTCTGTACTGAGACTCCACGGCTAAGAGGCGCGGTTCAGCGGGGATGTGGCTCCTGTCATAGTGTGACTGCAGCGGGCGCCACAGGAGGCTTCGGTGGGCGGTCCCCAGGCCTGCAGGCGGCTGCACAAAGCTGGTTTTCAAGGAGGAGCTGTGGAACGGGCACCTTTCTGTCCCCAGGCAGCAGAGCCTTTGTTTACACAGGTACCTGCCTCTCAGGACAGGAGCACCCGCTTGTGCTTCCTGCTCTCCTCTGGCGAGGAAGCAGGCGTCAAGGCGGCTAATGGGCAAACGCAGGCCCTGTTGAGGCTGCTTTCCTGCCCATGTGCGTTATTTAGCAACCCCGCAGGAGTTCTCCCGAAACAGGGCAGGGTCAGGCAGGCGAAGGGCCCGGCCCCGCCTTCCCCAGAGTGTGGTTACCAGATCAGGCATGTGGGCTTCATGCCCACGGGGACGCCCCTCCTGCACCTGCGGTCCCAGGTGGGCGCCGGCCCCCTCCCCCGGCCAGCTTCCTTGACCTTTCCCCAGCATTCCCCAGATGTGCCTCCAAGGGCCTCTTCAGTCAAACCTCTCTGTTTGGAAATCCCTAAGTAAGAGTGTCCTCACCTGAGGGAAGGACCTGGGTGATCAGCAGTGCAGAGAGCCCCAATCTCTAACAGAAGGGAAGGGACTCGCAGCGCAAAGCCGTCTGTTTTAAAAGAAGAAAGCTGACTTCATCCCTGACGCCATGGAGTTTAAAAAGAGCAAGGGGAGCTCCATGGCGGAGCCAGCGCTGCTAATACAGCAAGGACTCCACAAAATTATACAGCCCTGCGGAGGCACGCTTAGCTTTCAGGAGGGAAATCACCAGAATCTGACAAGCCTGTTGTTTTCAGACTCCAGAGAGCCCCAAAGCCCAATCACCTCCACTGGCAAGCCAGGTGCTGGCTTTCCGTAGTCTATCATTATCTCCCACGAGTCCAACTGTCTGGGAAAGAGCACTCCAGGGAAGGAAAACCGTATTTAAACTTATGACAGGCAAAAAACGAGGGGTGAGGGGGAGGGGTTGTGAAGGGAGCCAGTGTGAAGGCATTTCAGTGGGAGAGGGCAGGGGGCTGGAAATGAGGACCTGACTAAGTGGGCTTGTGAGCATCCAAGAGGGATAAAGAAGTGAAGGCCTGGCCGGGGCGGGGACAAAGCGGTTGAGCCTCTGTGTGGGAAGGGGCTTGAGGGCCTTTTCAGCGAGGACACCTGGTGTTGCTGTTTTCTTTTTGTTGACTATAGCACTTGCCAGCTAAGTCTGGATTGTTTGTGATATTAACACATCTGTTCAAAGCATACCCACCCTCCGCCAGGATGACCCAGGACAAGAGGCATTTAAGGAAGTGATTTTCTTTCTCATATGCTAAAGGTCAGGCTGGAGCAGTGGACTTGGAAGGTCACATCAGGCACCTCCCTTGATGCCAGGCCTTTGGCTAAACTCTGTGGTGCCCAGGCAAGGACTGGTAATGGGCATGACCTCTCCTGGAAGGAGGCAGAGGGGTGAGACTGGCAGCCAGCTGACGCCCATCATCTCATGGCTCTGCTTCAGGAGCTGTGAAGGTGACTTTGGGTGACTCAGCAAGTGTCAAGCTTCATGCTGAGCTATTTTGAGGCTTTGAGGAGATTCTTGTGTCAAGTTTCACTCCAGAAAGGTAAAACAAGAAGAAATCTGTTTCTGCTCAGATAGAGATATTCAGACTCAACATTTTAAATGAGTTTCTGAAATTGGAGATTTAAGAAATGTCAGCCTGGCTTGTAAAAGGAACTTGCACATCTCTCATTTGGGGTGTAAATGATGATAGAAGTCAGAGAGGAGTGGAGCTTGATCAATGGAAATGTTGATGAGAGCACTGTTTTAATTCAGTTCATCATAGTGTCATCAAAGCACAGTCCAGAGACTGGCACCTGGTGAGCACCTGGTAGATAGAGAGGGAGCAAGCTCAGGCAGCCCCCCACCCCCAGCTCCAAGTCTGCTGGTAGCACTCAAAATCACCATCTTGTCAGCAAGGCAGACAGAGCACGAAGCAGGGCTCTTGTGGGATGCAAGAGAACTTGTTCCTTTGTTATGTCTCAGCCCCCACGTTCATTGGTATATATACAAGTGAGCAAAGAAAGCCAATTTCTGGGCCCATGTCTCTGCTTTGCCTACCCTGCTCCCACATCATCAGCTCAACCCAGGAGTGCCTTTTCCCAAGACCACGACACCATCTAATAGGCCACCTGCCCTCTATCTTCAATTACCCTTTGCTCCCAACATTTTATTATAAAATTTTCAAACTTACAGAAAAATTGAAATGATTTTACAATGGAGACCCATATACTCACCATGTAGTTTCTACAGACAGCATCTTACTATGTTTGCTTTATCATATACTGATTTTCTATCCACTCCTCTATCCATCCATGAAACTCATCTAATTATTTTTGTTGTTGCATGTCAAAGCAAGTTGCAAAAATCGGTATACTTCAATATTGTTAACTAGCATTCAATATTTGTTTACAATTCTTTAACTTTTCAAGCAAAATTTGTACATAATAAAATGCACACATTTTAAGTGTGTCATTTGATAAGTTCTGATCAATGCATGTCCATTTGCAAACCAAACCCCTATCAACACAGAACATAGTCATACCACAGAAAGTTCCCTTATTTCGACAACCTCTACAGATAACCAAGTTTTTTTATATTTTTCACCATAGATTAGTTTTGCCTGTTCTAGAGCTTCATATAAATGGAATCATGCCATTTGCATCCTTTTGTGTAAATCTTTTTTCATGCAGCATAATGTTTTTGTGACTCATCCAGCCATGTTTTTGTTTGTATTAGTAGATGGTTCCTTTTCATTGATGAATAGTATCTTTCTGTATGAATGCATCACAGGTTGTTTATCCATTCCCCTATTGATGGATACCTGGGCTGCTTCCAGTTTTCAACTATTACAAATAAAGCTGGTATGAACATGCAGACATATGTTTTCATTTGTCTTGGGTAAATACATAGGAGTGAACTTTTTGGGTGTTATGGTAGAATATTTAATTTTATAAGAAACTGCAAGATCTTTTCCAATGTTCTCATACCATTTTAGCCTCCTATCCTATGTGAGAGTTTTGGTTGCTTCACCTTCTTGCCAACACTTGGTGTTGTCAGTCTTCAATTTATCTATGCTTGTGGCTATGTAGTGGGATTTCCTTGTGGTTCTAATTTGCATTTCCTTGATGACTAAAGATGTTGAGTGTTTTTCATTCATTTATCATTTTTTGTGATGTGTTTCTTCCAATCTTTTGACCATTTTTAAAAGAAATTGGGTTGTCATTTCGTTATTGAGGAGCATGTGTTCTTTGTCAAATATGTTTTACGAATATTTTCTCCTGCCCTGTGACTTGCCTATCAATTTCCTTAATGATATTTTTCTGAGAGGCAGAAGTTTTAGTTTTGATAAGGTCTAATTTTTCACTTTTTTTCATTTTTGGTTTTTGCTTTCCCTGAAGTTATGAATATATTGTCCTATGTTTTCAGGTAGAAATTTTATTGTTTTAACTTTTATGTTTAGGTTTATGATCCATCACAAATTAATTTTTGTGTACAGTATGAGGTAGAGCAAGGTTAATTTGTTTCCATATGATTATGTAGTTATTCAATACCATTTGTTGAAAAGACTTTCTTTCCCTATTGGGTTGCTTTTGCATCTTTATAAAAAATCAAATGAGTGTATAAGTGTGGGTCTATTTCTAGGTTATTTTTCCTGTCCCGTCAATCTTTTGTTAATTCCATGCCAGTACCACACTGCCTTGATTACTATAGCTTTAGAATATGTCTTAAAGACAAGGAGTATAAGTCTTCCAACATTGATTTCATTTTCAAGACTTTAAAAAATATTCTACATTCTTTGCATTTCCATAGAAATTGTAGAATCAGCTTATCAATTTCTACTAAAAAGCATGGTGGGATTATGCAGTATAATGAAAAAACTTGGCTGATCTTTGTCCTTGCTTCCTGGGGAAGCAACCTCTGAATCTCTGGAGTTTCTTGTGAGAAGAGGTCTTTTGATTGTCTTGGCAGGCTCAGGACCTTACCTGATAGTTCAGATGCTAAGGAGATTATGGGGAGCCTCAAGATCACCTGAAAGATCAGCCATGTGTTTGGGTGTTGGGGCTTGTGCCACATCAATATCGGCCTAAATCCCGACCTCTGAGAGTGGGGCTGCTGATTGGGTCCAACCACATGGACATTGATTTGTCATTCGTGCCTGTGTCACTACCATGCTTGAGGAAATACCCTGCTTCCATGCCAGGAGAGTTACGCATTCTGACTCCATGTGGAGAGGATGTGTGTGCATGTGTTTGAGAGGCTCTCAGACCTACCCTATTTGTCTCTTCTATTGGCTTCTTATTTGTATACTTTTACTAAATAAAACTATAATTGTAAGTGTAGCCCTTTCAGGGAGTTGTGTGAGTCATTATAGAGAATTATTGAACCCAAGGAGGGTAG
Organism: Cabassous unicinctus; assembly: GCA_029593785.1. Taxonomy (NCBI): domain Eukaryota; kingdom Metazoa; phylum Chordata; class Mammalia; order Cingulata; family Chlamyphoridae; genus Cabassous; species Cabassous unicinctus. The sequence continues at coordinate 18,692 of JAQZBX010017425.1, read as the reverse complement.
TGGGAACCCTGAACTTGTAGCCAGTTCCATAGAAGTGCAGGCGGCCTGGGCCCAAGATCTTGTGGCTGATACCAGAAGGGCAATCTTATAGGGCAGGGGACTTAACCAGGGGTCCATGAGCTTGGGTTGAAATTCAATTGAAATGGGAACATTTTGGTGGGGTGTGATGTATTTATTAAATAATACACAGGATAGTGTGGACTTAGTAAGAGGTCTGCAGTTTTCACCCGACTGGCAAAAAGTCCCTGGAACAAAAATGATTAAGAACCCAAAAATGGTTTAGAAGATGCCCTGAACCTGTGAGATCTGGCCTGACTCCAGGTGGTAAGAGTCAGAATTGACTTGGATTGAGTGACTCAGAAGTCTTTTCATTTGCTATAAAGGTTTTCTGATAACTTTTATAGACTGATCAGGATTGTACTGTATCTACAGAACAATTTGGAGGTAACTGCCATCTATTGTTAAACACTGTTTTTCAATCCATTAACATGATATATTTCTCCACTTGTTTACATCTTTAATTTCTCTCAGCAAATGTATTTTGTCTTAGTATAGAGGTCTTAGATGTCTTTTGCTGTTTATTCCCAAGCAGTTTATGTTTTTTTGACACTATTGTGAATGAAATTATTTTTTAAATTTCATTTTCCAATTCTTTACTGCTATTATAAAAAAATACAATTGATTCTTGTATATGAACCTTGTATTTTGTGGCTTGCTAAATCCACGTAATAGTTCAAGAAGTTGTTTTGTAGATTCCTCAGGAATTTTTGTGTAAATTTCATGTAAAAATTTTTATGTATACAATTATGTCTTTTACACATCGAAGTAGTTTTATATTTGTCTCTTCCATTCTGATTAATGTCCTTTATTTTATTTTATTCTTATATAGTGACTTAAGGTCTACAGTACAATGTTGAATAAAAATGGTGAGAATGGGCATCTTTGCCTTGTTGCCAAACTTAGGGAAGCGTGTCTAACATATTACAATTAAGTGTGCTGTTGGCTGTTGAGTTTTTGTAGTTGCCCTTTATCATGTTAAGGAAGTTATCATTTGTTTTGAATTTGCTAAGAGTTTTGTTTTATCATGAATGGGCATTAAATTTCATCAAATGAAATTATTTGATCATTTAACTAGATGAATTTTCTGCATCTAGTTAAATGATCAAATAATTTCCCTCCGTTATTCTTTAATATGGTGAATAGTATTGAATTTTAAATGTTAAATCCCTCTTTTATTTCCAATATGGATAATTTGTATTTTCTTCTTGATCAGTCTACCCAAGGATTTATAAATTTTGTTTTCTTTTCAATGATCTTTTAGCTTCCTTCTACTTACTTTGGGTTTAATTTGTTCTTCTTCTCTAGGTTCTTAAGGTAAAAGTGTAGGTCTTTAATTTTAGACCTTCTTTGTTTATAATGTATGATTTAAAGCTAAAAAGTCCCACTAAGCATGCTTTATCCGCATCCCACAGATTGTAAAATGCTGTATTTTTATCATTCAGTTCAAAATATTTTCTAATGTTCTTTGTGATTTCTTCTTTAACCCCATGGTCTATTTAGAAGTGTGTAGTTTAATTTTCAAATATTTGGGATTTTTCTTAATATTTGATCTCCAATTTCTTTGTGGACAGAGGACCTACTCTATATGCCAATCCTTTTAAGTTTATGGCCCAGTACACATTCTATTTTGGATAAATATAATGCCAGATATAATGTTCTGTAAATATCGGTTAGACCAAGATGGTTGAATGTGTTGTTCTGATCTATCCCATCACTGGGTTTGTGTTCGATTTCAGTTGCTGAGAGTAGGCTATTAAAATCTCTATCTATGATTGTGACATTGTCTGTTTCTCTCCTTAATCCTGTTAATTTTTGCTTCATTTATTTTGAACATCTGCTTTTGGGCACATACACATTTATGATTCTTAAGCCTTCCTAAAATATCGGTCCTTTTGTCATTATGAAATGTCCCTGTTTACCTCTGGCAATGCTTTCTGTTGAGGGCCACTGGATGTGATGCTAATATACCCGCTTTAGCCTTATTTTACTTGCTGTTCACATAATATTATTTTTCCATACCTTTAATTTCAACCTATTGGTGTTTCCATATTTAAAAAGGCTTTCTTAAAGACAGCATCTGGGAAGCAGATGTGGCTCAAGCGATTGGGCTCCCGTCTGTCATATAGGAGGTCCAGGGTTTGATTCCCACGGCCTCCTGGTGAAAGAAAAGGTGGAGAGCTGGCCCAAGCAAAGAGCTGGCCCATGTGGAGTGCTGGCCTGTGCAGGAGTGCTGGCCCATGCAAGAGTGCTGACCCAAGCAGAGTTCTGGCCTACACAGAAAGCTGGCACAGCAAGATGATGCAACAAAAAGAGACACAGAGGAGAGACAATAAGAGACATAGTGGACCAGGGAGCTGAGGTGGTGCAAGAGATTGAGTGCCTCTCTCCTAGCCTGGAAGGTCCCAGTATCAGTTCCTGGTCCCACCTAAAGAGAAGACAAACAGGCACAGAAGAACACACGGCAAATGGACACAGCAGACAGCAGGCTTAAAACAATGGTGTGTGTGTGTGTGGTGGAAATAAATAAATCTTAAAAAAAAAAAGACAACATCTATTTAGGCCTTGCTTTTTTATCCATTTTGATATTTTCTAACTTATATTTGTCATATGTAATCCATTAGTATTTAATGTAGTTATTGATATGGTAGATTTAGGTCACCATTTTACTATTTGTTTTCTGTGTGTTCCCTCTTTTGGATTGATTAGATATATTTTAATATTCCATTTTAACTATTGACTTTTTAGCTATACCTCTTTGCATTATATTTTAGTGATTGCTTTAAGGATTAAAATATACTTCTCTACTTTTCACAGCCTAATGGGAATTAATATCATAGCACTTGATGTAAAATGCAGAAACCTTGTAACCAATTTGGTACATTTACTGCCCCCCATCCTTTGTGCTATAGTTGTCATATGTATTTCCTTTACACACATTATGTTTACATTAAGGTTCACTCTTCATTTTGTACAGTTTATGGGTTTTTTTGGTGGGTATGTTAACTTACATACTACTCCAAACTTCCCTTTATTGGCCCTTTTCAAATACACAATTCATTGGTGCTAATTTCATTCACAAAGCTGTGCTTCCATCACCATCATCTGTTGCCAAAAGTTTTGTTGTGTTGTTTTTTCAAGCTCCCCAGGTGATCATGACAGAATCCACAGTGAGAAACACTGGTGAGGTGGCCTGGTCCGTCTTCAGGGGTTGTGGATGGATTAGAAATCTTCCTTTGAAGCCCTGTTTTGCCATTTACTACTGTGTGATTCTGGCTGAGTTACTGATACTCTCTGACACTCCATTTAGCTAACTATGAAAGAGGCAAAATAGTCCCTGTTTTATGGGTTATTGTGCAGACTCAACAGGACACTGTCTATAATGCAAGGGGCACCCAGAGAGTCCCCAATGGAGGTCCACTCCCTCCCTACCCCCACAGAGAGCCGGATGAGTATCCACTCCCTCCCCAACCCCCCAGAGAGCCCACATGAATGTCCATCCCCCCACCCCCACCCAGAGCCCCTGATGAGTGTCCATTCCCTCCCCTTCCCTACCCGACCCCATCACAGGAAGAGCCCTGGGCAGGCCGGCTTGGCTTGGTCCTGAGCAGTTTCTCCTTGATCTGACCAGTGATTAAGGCGTCGACCTGGATCTGTAGCCATGGTCACGGATCTGGCAGTTCCGATTCTAGCATCTGAACTCAAGCCAGCCCTTCTTCCCTGCCTGCCAGGTTTCGGGCCCAGTTTCCCTCACCTGTTTCTACCGCTCAGCTCTAAGCCCAAAGGGCTGGTTTCTAAAATCAGCCGGCCCCGTGCTGTGACGCTCCAGCGGATCCTTAGCCCTGCAGAGCACCGGGCTAAGTTTAGACTGTCCTGGACTCACATCGGAGGCAAAGCAAGGGCCCGGCGGCCCTCAGTCTCCTTGGTTTGGGGTTAACGGAGAGAGGTGGGGAGGTTCTCCCCCAGGTCTGTGAGTCCGCATCGTCATGGGCACCTTAACATAATACGCGAATGCCCATGGCTGGAAGCCTCGCGCTGCGCAGAGCAGGGCGAACCTAGCGCAAACCAGAGGGTCCCGCGGCTGACGCCTTTACTGAGCAGAGCTGCATGGCTTCCTGCTGCCACTGGACAGGGCCAGGCAGGTGTGAGCCAAGCTCTGGGCGGGGCCCCTGCAGGAAAGGGGCTGATGAAGCCAGAGAGCAGAGGCTCTTTGTGTCTCAGAGAAACGGAGGAGCCGAGAGGGAGCTGTGCGGTGACAGCAAGCACTGCTTAGAGAAGCAGGGTCAGCGCCGAGGAGGCGTCTGATGACTGTTTACTGCGCCTGTGCGGAACCAAAGGCCTCCAAGGTGGGGAGAAGGGTCACTTTGGGGCTGGTCAGTGAGCAAACTGGGTATCAGAGGGCTCCCAGGGGCCTCACAGCATCAAGAGCGAAGTGTGTCCTGCTGGAAAAGGAGTTCCAGAATCGGCCCCTGTGTGGTGAGGCCCATCAACCCAGAAGAATTGAATTCCCCACCTGTCGAAACAAGAGGAGGAGGAGGAGTGGAAAGCTTGTTTTCCTGTCCTCCTCTTAAAGCTGTGTGAGCTTATACCAATTACTCAACTTCTCTGAGCCTCAGTTTCAATGTGGTGCATGGTCCTTCAACATTCAGCACATCTGCTCTACGTGCCTGCCTCTCAGATACAACAGCTAATGATAGAGAGAGGTTTCTTGCCCATATGTACCTAACAATCTCTGGGCAAGCAGGTAAGAGAAAAGGACACGAATAAGAGACAAGGTGGAGCAGGTGATGCAGGATAAAATTGTTGGTGGGTACTTGGGTCAGGAAATCTATGTCTGGTGGGGAAAGCATCTGTGAGGAGGTACCCATGGGAAGTGAGCCCTGGTGAGGAGGAGCCAGCTCTGCTGAAGAATCTCAGAGGGCACAAGTAGAGAGGGCCCATAACAAAAGTGTGTGATGACTCAGAAGAACAGAGGAGGGCATCCCTGTGGCTGGAGGAGGGAGAACTGAAAGGGGATGGGCTGAGGTAAGAGTTGGATGGCCCTGGAGAAGGCCCCGAGTTTTGGGAGAGAAGAGTAAGTCCTGCCTCTTGGTTCCTGATGACTGCATGAGAGGAGACGCCCCTCCAGAGTGGGGACAGGCTCCAAGGGAGGAGGTGGTGACAAAGAGTCTGCAAAATGGGTCTTTAGGATGCAGCCAGGTCAGCTGAGGGCCCGCCAATTCCTCAGAGGTGGACAAAGAGGTTGGAACCACCATAAAAGAGAAAGTATCTTCAATATGGCCTAGCACAGAACAATTTGGGCCATTAATTTAAAAATCTACTTCTGAGAAGAAATGAACATTCCCTACAAAATGCTTAGTCAATTTTCTGATAAATTTAATAGATTAAGATTTATCCTGGAAAACCAGTCACCTCCATACTCACCTGCTGACTGCCGGCCAATTGTCCGATGGCCTTTGACCAAACAATCATTTCTTTTTGCATCTTGGTCTAACAATGAGCTAACCATTCTCTTCCCCTATAAAAGTCCCTACCAAAAGTGAACCTTTGCATTGGCCTTCTCACTTGTCAGAAGATTGTAATGAAACTTTGACCTGCAATTTTGACTGAATTTTCTGAAAAGTTTCTGGGAACACACCCAGGTTGGTGGTCAGTGGAAATGCAGAGGCTTCTCAAGTTTTCCTGAGTCCAGGGACCCTTTGCTTGCTGAGCTCCTGCCGGGCACAGGATGGCTGTGGCGGCAGCATGAGGCTCTAGCCAAGAAAACCACTCTGGCGTTGCCCTAAAATCCTGCTCCCACAGAATGCTTCAGTTTGAAGAGGAGTGGGGGAAGTCCCCTAAGGGCAGCCCAGTACTGGGAAATTACCATCCCTACCCACAGCATGGAGGGGCTCAGGCCTTTCCCCCATCTCTCTCTGTCCTTCTCTCTTGACCCCCACTCCTCTTGTCTGCCTCATTCTGCTTCTGCTTCCCTCTCAACAGAAAAGCACATTTCTCTGTTCGCTCATGCAGGAGCGTCTGTTATTTGAAATAGCTTATTGCATTTTACTTTTTAGTAAATTTTTGTAGAACTATAATATATGTACGCACATTTTAAGGTTTTGACTTGGTGAATTTTCATGAAGTAAAAGTTAAGGCACCCAAGCCATGCAGTTGAGCCTTCCTGCTCTCCATCCTCCTCACAGGGCCTCCTCGCACAGCATGCTGCCCAAGGCTCTCCAGAGCTGCCACTACCCAACCCTGGAGGCTCTCCTTTCATTGCAAGGCCCCCTTGATTTTAATCACCCAAGGCAAACAGGCCAAGGACATAAAAAAGATAAATGTGAGGAATTTTCAAAGATATCAAGGGTTAAAGTTGCTTTTCCTTGGCTTCTGGCTTCATGTTGGTCTGGGAACAGAAAGCACCTCCAGATTTCCCTCTCCTTTCATTCCTCATGGAGGCTCTCCCCTCACAAACTCCTCAGTGGCAGGATGAACCTTCTCCCAGAAAGGTTCTTTCCCTCAGCCCTGGGCCTGTGAGGTAATAAGAGCAGGAAAATGTGGGCCCTCTGGGTGGAGTTGAGTTTGACATACAGGTAGACCTCAAGAGTTAGCATGTGAGTGAAAATTGCATAGAATTCAAAATAGCACAGAAAATCTCCTATGAAATGTCACTTTGGAGACTGGCATGCCACTTTTTAGGAAGCCCAACAGGACATTGGACACCACATGGATGCAAACTACCATTTCTTCAGCTGAGCATGAGACAAGGCTGCTGGCTTTAGGAGCTTATGGAGCAAGCACTGCGCTGTATCTTTTTCCTAGATCACAGTCAGTGTGGCAAGCAGCTAACACTGCAGCTGACTGAAGAAACAGCAGTCATGTCCCCCAACTCACACTCATGCTGGAGCACAAACTTATTAGGAAGAATTGTGAGCAATATTTAAACAGTTGTTCTCTTACTGTCTCCAAGTACATATGGTCGATTTGTATCAAAATGATCTTTCACTACATAATGATTCAGATAAATTGTTGTCATCTTAAAATCCATTCAGAATTTCTCCATAGGGGAAAACAATGGTTAAGGAATTCTAAAAAAATATATAATAATAAAAAAAGAAAGACAGAAACAGTTGACTTTTACTTTTGGAGACCCAAACTCCCAATGACAAGCAAATAACAACAGAAAAGCTGGGCTTAATAATACAATTTACTAATATTATTTTTCAACTGCTATAAATGCACTAATACAAAGTGTGAATAATGCGAGGGAGGGTACATGGGCACTCTATTTTCTGCATGGTTTTTTTTTTTCAAACCTGCCCATCTTTAATAAAGAAAGCATGGTTGGAGGCCTTAGACTGTTGCCACGGATGCCAGGACCTGAGCCACGACCTCTGGGGTAGGAGGCAATCCCTGAAGTGAGCCTGTGCTGCTTTCCCCTCCAGGAGTTTGCCAGCTTGTAATTGGCTCAGGGTGAGAGATTGAGAATTCAGGAAGAATGACAAATAGAAGATGGTGGCTGAGTAGAGCTTTGGGCATAAATTCAAGTTCAGGGCTACCATGGAATCTGGGAATAGAGGAGTCAAGAGAGAAGGGGACACAAGGAAGATACCTTTCTCCCCAAAGCACACATCCATTCAGAAGCATCATGGAGCCCTGTGCATCAGCTAAGCAGAGCTTACACCAATCTCACCATGCTGAGGAGCAAAAACTTGAATTTGGGGCCAATCAAGAAAAGGCAACCTGGGAAACACATTTCATTCACCATTTCAACTGCTTTGTCCTGGAAAGAAAAGCAAATTAGAAATAGATCCAGTGTTACCAAGAGGGGAAATGCAGCCTCAAATCTGTCCATCTCCAACTGGATTAAGATAATCTGTCCCTTTATAACTGCCCAGGAAGAGAGAAAATAAAACCTTTCTGGAGGAAGATAACCAGCAGGGCTTCTAACATCGTCCCCATCAAATAAGGAAGGCTGCCATGTGCCCTCCCTGGCATCTTCTGTGACAGTCCTTGCACTGAAAAGCATGATGAGTGATGCTAACATTCATTCCACAATATTTCCTGAAGGCCTGTTGTGTGCTGGGCATGTGCTGGCCTGGAGAATCAGTGGCCAGTGGCCTTGCTGATTCACCACAGGGGCTAAGCATGAGAGTTAAGGGTAGTTGCAGGCAAACCTCCACCCTCCTCCCCAAGAAAATCATCTAGGAAGAGCACTGAGAGAGGAGTTGTTTCAATAAGAGAACTGGGTTCTCCAGGAATGGCCTTGGAGAAGTTGTAGACCAGGGGTTTTTAACCTTTTTGTTCCACAGACACTTTGCCATCAGTTGAAGAAGCAGACCCCTTCTCAGAATGTAGTAGCAGATAGTTTTATGACATTCAACATCAGCATGTCTTTAAATTAAATTTTAGGATTATTCAAAATTATGTTTTAAAACTTTCCTATAATTTCAATACCTGATAACCTAACATGGTTCAACATCTGCTCAGTCATTTTTGGCAAACATTTAGAAATTTGAGTTTTTCTATGGCATCATAAAACCATCTCCACCATCCTTACCAACCTTTTTGCAAGCAGTTATCCACTGCACTCAGAAAACAATACATCAAAATAAAAATCACATTAAGTCCACACTATATTGTGTATTATTTAAGAAACACATCATACCCAAACCAACATGTCCTCACAAAAATAATGGTTTTTGAATTTTCAATTCAAGCTCATGGACCCCCTGAAATCTTTCCATGGAACTCTGGGGGTTCATGGACCCCCATTTAGGAACCCCTATTGTAGACTGACCTCTAGTTACAGGCATCAGCAAAGTCTCCAAGGCCTGCCCCAGCAGCCATATACAGAAACCCTAGAAGAGCTGGTAGCTCTTCTCCAAGTACAGTGACATTCAGAAGACATGGTTAGAGCCCCTGTTCTTAGGTTAGGACCACTCTGAGTACAGGGACACAAGGAGGTGTTAAAATACAGGGATGGTCTTCCAGAGACTCACCTTCCACAGGGGAAGGCTAAAAAAGAAATAGTTCATGGCAATGCATGTTAAAAGGGCTTGGAAAGAATGGAAAGAGTGCCCTCATTGCTTGGTGGAGGGACAGCTAGTCTATCCTTGAGGTGGGGGTAGGCGGAGCCAGAGTAACACTTCAGTGGAGCCCAAAGGACTAGTGGGATTTTCCCAAGTGAAGCTGAAAGCATTAAAGGCAGATGAAGAAACAGTATGTGGAGGAAAACAGACAGAGAAAGACACAGAGAGAGGCTTGTACCATGCACATCAAATAATTCTGTTTGATGAATGTATAAAGGACAAGGTGGGGTAAGTTGAGGGTAGAGAGTGGAATCAGATCCTGAAGGCTCTCTTGTGCCAGAAGGCAGGGGGTCCTCAAGCCGTGCTCCCAGTCTGGTCTATTTGAAATGGTCCATTTAGCTGAGGCAGTGCTTCTTTCCAGTTCCATCTATCTGATTATCTCATGCTGATGAGCTCTAATTCTCAGATGTGCACATCTTTGATGAATAAATTGACCAATGATATTACTATTGCCATCATATTGCAATACAGGTGGCATGTTGTAATGGCCTGAATTGGAGAAGAGGACTTGCAAGTGACATGGGAGTTAGACCTGGTGGGATTTGATGACAGGCCCCATGATTGGGAGAGGAGTCAAGGATGGGTCCCTGGTTTCTAGCTTGGGCAATTGGGCTGATTTTCTTATGACAAATAATTATAGTTTTGTGCCTTGTTTCCTTCTAGAGCATAAGCAACTTAGATCAAAGAATTCAGAACATCACACAATCACACAATATGTCAGGCATATGCAGACATATGCAGACGCTGCCGGGGCTTCTCCTGCCTTTTTTTCTTCCATGATCTCACTCAGTGCTCATAACACCCCTAAGAGTTTAGTACTATTATCTTTGACCATCTGCCAGACGATGTGGCTCTAAATCCCACAGTGTGCAAAGGGATGTGTTAGGTTTGAGTGCAAGTGTTGCCTCACACTGGAACCTGAATTGCAAGAGCTTGAATTTGAAACTATAGCCCCTTTGTCTTGGTTCTTGAGTCCACTGTTTGGTGTGGCTCCTAAAGACATCCTCCCAGGTAGTCTTTTACACTGGGGCTTAGCCTGCTGCATGGTTTGTTGCAGCAAACACACTCCAACCTCATTGAACTGAGAGGGCTGCCAAAGAGCACCATCTACTGGCAGACAAAGGAATTGCACGGGAGGAAATTAAAATTAAGGGAGTTTTTTTTTTTCTGGCTTAACAGCTTCCCTGCCCTAGGCTCTAGGAAGCAGGTCTGTAACACATTACTGAGTCCAGGGCCAGATTTGAGCAACTAAAAGGCACAATCCTAAAGAGGCAGAACAGGTTGAACTAAGAATCAAAGAATAGCAGTAACATGCAGCCTCTTGTCACTAAATGCTTATGAAATAGAGAGAAATTGAGCATCTGAGTAAACTCATCATCCTAATAAGATGCCTAGACATCAGCAAAAAATTACAAGCCATACTAAGAAAATGGAAGAAATGACCCAAGAAAAGGAATATATCAAAGCCCTAGAAGGCACACAGGATTTGAGACAACTATTCAATGAGATGCACACAAATATCCAAAATCAAATTAATGAGTTGAAAGACAATATGATTAAAGAGATAAAGGACATCAAGAAGACAGTGAGCAAGCACAAAGAAGAATTTGCAAACCTTAAGAGAAAAGTAACAGAGCTCATGGGAATGAAAGACATGATAGGTGAGATAAAAAAACACATTAGAGAACTAAATGTGGCTCAAGCAGTTGGGTGCCTGCTTACCACATGGGAGGTCCTTGGTTCAGTTCCTGGTGCCTCCTATAAAAAACAAAAAACGAAGATGAGTAGACACAGAGTGTACACAATTAACAGACACAGAGAGCAGACAGCAAGTGCAAACAATGGGGGAGTTAATAAATAAAATTAAAAGTTAAAAAAACAAAATGAGAGATGAGCAGATATGGCTCTAGCAGTTAAGTGCCTGCTTCGCACACGGAAGGTCCCAGTTTCAGTTCCTGGTGTCTCCTAAAAACAAAACAAAAAACAAAAAAACAACAAGCAACAAACAAACATAAAACAACTCAGGGGAGCTGATGTGGACCAGTGGTTGAGCACTGGATTTCCACATATGAGGTCCTGGGTTCAAAACCTTGCCCTGGTACCTAAAAACAAATAAACAAACACATTAGAGGTGTACAACAAGAGACTTGAAATAATAGAAGAAATAATAAATGATACAGAAGGCAGAACAGCTGAAATTGAAGAGAGAGAAGAACAGAGAGAGAAAAGAATGGAAAAAATTGAGCAGGGGCTTAGGGAGATGAATGATAACATGAAAGGCAACAACATATGTGTCATGGGAGTTCCAGAAGGAGAAGCAAAGGGAAAACGGACAGAAAGAGTATTTGAGGAAATAATAGCTGCAAATTTCCCAACCCTCATGAAAGAAATAAACTGACACGTTCATCAAGCACAGCATATTCCAATCAGAATGAATGTGGATAGACTTACTCCAAGACACATACTGCTCAGAATGTCAAATGTCAAAGATAAAGAGAAATTTCTGAGAGCAGCAAGGGAGAAGCAAACCATCACATACAAGGAATGCCTAGTAAGACTTACTGCAGTTTTCTCTTCAGAAACCACAGAGGTGAGAAGACAGTGGTATGATACAGTTAGGATACTGAAGGAGAAAAACTGCCAGCCAAGAATTCTTTATCCAACAAAATTGTCCTTACACTATAAAGGGAAGTTTAAAATATTCACAAGAAAAACAAACTAAGAGAATACATTTTAAAAAAGATCCACCTTTCAGAAAATATTAAAGGAATCTTTACAGCCTGAGAGAAAAAGACATGAGATAGAGGCTTGGAGGACAGTATAGTAGAAAGACTACCAGAAAGGATAACCAAAAGAGTAAAAGACAAATGAAATAAGATATGACATATGAAAACCAAAGAATAAAAATAGTGGGAGTAAATAATACAGTTACAGAAATATCTTGAATGTGAATGGATTAAACACCCGAATCAAAAGATATAGGCTGATGGAATAGAATGGATTAAAAAAAAAACATGAGCCATGCCTCTGCTGCCTACAAGAGAGACTCACCTTAGACCAACAGATACAAACCAGATGACAGTGAAAGTTTGGAAAAAGATAATCCATGCAAACAGTAACTAAAATGAGCAGGGGTAACTATATTAATATCAGACAATACAGATTTTAAATGCAAAATAAAGTTATAAGAGATACAGAAAGGCATTATACATTAATAAAAAAGACAGTCCACCAGGATGAAATAACAGTCATGAATATCTATGCAGCTAACCAGGGTACCCCAAAATACATGAGGCCAATTGTGGCAAAACCGAAGAGAGAAATAGACATCTCTACAATAATAGTAGGAGACTTCAACACACCACTCATATCATTAGATAGAACAACTAGACAGAAGATCAACAAGGAAACCTGGAACTTGAACAATTGATAAATGAGCTAGACTTAGATATATACAGAACATTGCACCCAAACTCAGCAGCATATACACTCTTCTCAAATGTTGTATTAGTCTGCCAAGGGGGTGTTGATGCTAAGTACCAGAAAACTGTTGCCTTTTATAAAAGGTATTTATTGCGGGTAAAAGCATACCATTACAAGGCCCTCAATCAGGGGTTCTTAACCAAGGGCCCATGGACCCCATGGAAAGATTTCAGGGGGCTTGTGAGCTTGAATTGAAAATTCAAAAAAACATTATTCTTGTAAGGACTTTGTGTCTGATATATTTATTAAATAATACACAGTATAGTGTGGACTTAATAAAGTGTCCATGCTTTTCAACTGACTGGCAGAAGGGTCTTTGGAATGAAAAAGTTTAGGAACCCCTGTTTTAAGGAATCCAGCTCAAGTTTGCTTTCTCACCAAAGTCAGTTGTCACATGTCAAAGCAAGATGGTTGCTGATCTCTGCCTGGTCTCTCCATCCCTCCAGGCTTCCAGTCCTTTCTCCCTCCTTGTTAGGGCTCCTTTCTTTCTGGGCTTTCTGTATCAGTCTCAGCTCTCCTCCCAACAGTCTATAAGCTATCAGACAAATGGCTCATCTCTCCGTGGAGCTACAGTATCAAAAATGACAAAGTTCTCTCCTCTTCTGTGTGTGTTCTTGAGTAGGTGTCCAATTTATAGGCCCACCAAGGAGGCAGGGACTCAACCTGAGTCATGCTTTACTGATATGGTCCAATCAAAGCCCTAATCTTAACAGGTAACTTAATCAAGGGCCCCTCAACTGAATCTAATATAATCAAATGGTATCACACCCAGAATAGATTTGTTTACAAACATTAACTTTCTCTTTTTGTAATTCATAAATAATCTCAAACACATGTGCTCATGGATCTCTCTCCAGAATAGGCCATATGTTAAGTCACAAGGCAGGTCTCAATAAATATAAAAGGACTGATATTATATAAAGCACTTTCTAAGATCACAATGGAATAAAACCAACAATCAATAATAGATTAGAAAGAGAAAATTTTGTAAATGTATGGAGGTTAAACAACCCATTCCTAAACAATCAGTGGTTTAAAGAATAAATTGTAAGTGAAATTAGTAAATATACTGAGATGAATGAAAATGAGAACACAGCTTATCAAAACTTATGGACTACAGGCAAAGGCAGTGATAAAAGGGAAAGTTATAGCCCTAAATGCCTATATTAAAAAAGAAAAAGGAGATAAAATCAAAGATCTAACTGAACTACTGGAGAAACTAGAAAAAGAACAACAAACAATTCCCAAAGCAAGTAGAAGGAGAGAAATAATAAAGATTAGAACAGAAATAAGTGAAATTGAGAACAACAACAACAACAAAAGGAAATATCAACAAAACCAAAAGCTGGTACTTTAAGAAGATCAATAAAATTGACAAACCCCTAGTTAGAGTAACAAAGGAAAAAAGAGAGAAGATGCACATAAATAAAATCATAAATGAAAGCAGGAAAGTCACAACTGATCCCACAGAAAATAAAAGGTTCATAAGAGGATATTGTGAGAAACTGTATGCCAACAATTTAGACAACCTAGATGAAATGGGCAAATTCCTAGAATTGCACAAACAACCTAAACTGACCCTACAATTAAGAAAGGAACTTAACAAACCAAGCACATTTAAATAGATCGAATCATTCATCAAAAAATCCCAACAAAGAAAAGTGCAGGACCAGATGTGTTCTCAGGTGAATTCTACTAAGCATTTTGAAAAGAAATAACATCAATCCTGTTTGAACTTTTCCAAAAAATTGAAGAAGAAGGAAAATTACCCAGCACATTTATGACGCCAACATCACCCTAATACCAAGGCCAGATATAGACACTATGAGAAAAGAATGTTACAGACCAATCTCTCTAATGAACATAGATGCAAAAATTCTCAACACAATAGCTGCAAATAGAATCCAACAGCATATCAAAAGACTTATGCACCATGACCAAGTGGTATTTATTCCTGGTATGCAAGGCTGGTTCAATATAAGAAAATCAATTAAAATAATACACCACATTAACAAATTGAAGAAGAAGAAAAAACCATGATCATCTCGATCAATGCAGAAAAGGCAGTCAACAGAATCCAGCAAACTTTCTTGATAAAAACACTTCAAAGGATAGAAGGAAAATTCCTTAATATAATAAAGAGCATATATGAAAAACCCACAGCCAACATCGTACTCAGTGGGGAAAGATTGAAAGCTTTCCTTCTAATTTCAGGAGCAAGACAAAGATGCCCACTGTCAACATTGTTATTCAACACTGTGCAAGAAGTTCTAGCTAGAGCAATTAGACAAGGAAACAAATAAAAGACATCCAAATAGGAAAAGAGGAAGTAAAACTCTCACGATTTGCAGATGACATGATCCCTTATTTAGAAAATTCTGAAACATCTACAACAAAGCTACTTGAGTTATTAAATGAGTTCAGCAAAGTGGCAGGATACAAGATCAACATGCAAAAATCAGTAATGTTTCTGTACACTAGTATTGAACAATCTGAGGAGGAAATAAGGGGGAAAATCCATTTACAATAGCAAAAAATACTCAAATATGTAGGAATCAATTTAGCCAAAGTGTATAGGAGCTATATGTAGGAAACTATAAAACAATGCTAAAAGAAATCAATGAAGACAAACAAATGGAAAGACACTCTGTGTTCATGGATTGGAAGACTAAATATCGTGATGATGTCAATCCTACCCAAAATGATTTATAGATTCAATGAAATACCATTCAAAATTCTACTTTACAAAAATAAAAAAAAGGCAATTACCAAATTCATTTGGAAGGAAACATGCACCTGAATAGCCAAAAGCATTCTAAAAAAGAAGAGTGATGTGGGAAAAATTTCACTGCCTGACCTTGAAACAGATTACAAAGCTACAGTGGTCAAAACAGCATGGAGTTGGCATAAAGATAGACACATTGATCAGTGGAATAGAATTTAGAGTCAAGAAATAAACCCTAACCTCTACAACCAACTGGTTTTTTGGGAAAACTACCAAAGCAATGTTAATGGGACAAAACTGTCTATTCAATGAATGGTGCTGGGAGAACTGGATATCCATAACCAAAAGAATGAAATAGGGCTCCTATCTCCCTCCCTATATAAGAATCATCTTGAAATCAATCAAAGACCTAAATATAAAAGCCAGGATGATAAAACGACCAGAAAATGTAAGGAAACATCTTAAAGATTTTGTGGTAGGTAGGTGGTAGTTTCTTGGATGTTATACCCAAAGCAGGAGAAACTAAAGAAAAAATAGATAAATGGGACCTCCTAAAAATTAAACACTTTTGCACCTCAGACAACTTTGTCAAAAGGGTCAAAATGCAGCCAGCTCAATGGGAGAAAATATTTGGAAATCACATATCCAATAAGGGTTTAATATCCATGATATAGAAAAAGATGCTACAACTCAACAATAAAAAGTCAAATGACCTGATTAAAAAATGGACCAAAGACTTCAATAGACTTTTGCCCAAAGAAGAAATACAAACAGTAAACAAAACAAAACAAACAAACAAAAAAAACCCATGAAAAACACCACTAATGATTAGGGAAATGCAGATCAAAGCTTCGATGAGATATCATTTCACACCTATTTGAATGGCCACTATTTAAAAGTCAGAGAACTATGAGTGTTGGAGAGGATGTGGAGAAATAGGAACAATTATTCTCTGTTGGTGGGAATGTAAAAATGTACAGCCACTGTGGAGGACCATTTGCCAGTTCCTAAGTAAGTTGAATATAGATTTGCCATGTGTTCTGACAATACCACTATTGAGTATATACACAGATGACCTGAGAGTAGTGACAGGAACAGATATCTGCACACCGATGTTCATAATGGCATTATTCACAATTGCCAGAAGTTGGAAACAACCCAGGTGTCCATCAACTGATGAATGTATAAACAAATTGTGGCCTATAGAAGATTGAATATTGTGTAACAGTAAGAAGAAATGAAATTGTGAAGCATATGACAACATGAAGAACCTGGAGGCCATTATGTTGAGTAAGCAAGCCAGACACAAAAGGACAAATACTGTATGATTGTGCTACTATGAACTGAATATATTGTGTAATCTCATGCCATTCATAACTTGAATATGAGTCACCAGAAAATAGAATGAAATTAGAGAATGGAAAGCTGAGGGTTAACTTGTGTGGAATTGATAAAAAAGGACATGTGTTAATCTTTGGAAATGAATAGAAAAGGTGAAAGCATATCATATATAGTAACTAGCAGTGCTATTATATGGGTATGGCAGTGGTTGAAAGGGAAAGTCTAAGGTCATGAATATTACTAAAAGGAAAGCTGAAAAATGCAACACGGAACTGAATAGGATAGTAAAACTGCATGGGGAACTGGGTGGGAGAGAGTGTGGTCTGTGATGTGAACTGTGGTCTATGCTCGGTGGCAAGGCCCCAGGATGTGTATATCCATTGTGGGTGTAGTACCACATGGATGGGGAATGGTTGTGTGGGGTGTTTTTGGGGGTGTGGGCAGTGGGAAGCATGGGAATCCCTGTAGTTTCTGAGTAATATTTGGGTAATCTAGGCACCTTTATAAAATGTATATATATATATAACAAATAACATTTATGTAAACAAATGCACATATATGCATATGTATTTATATATCATTTTACAAATAAAAAAAATTTAAAAAAAAAACTGCATAGGAAACATGAATATGGGTTAAATTGCATATATAAGACCATTTTTCTTTGAAACTGAGCACATGTATGTTAATACTACAGGATGTTAATATCAAGCAAAAAAACCCACATTATGCTAAGTGAAAGAAACCAGATACAAACTACTACATATTGTATGATTCCATTTTTATAAAATGTAAATATAAATCAATTTATAAAGATGAAATTAGACTAGTGGTTATGTAGGGCTTGGGAAGGACTGTTAAGGGAAGTATAGATTTCCCTTTTGGAGTAACGAATTTGTTCTAAAATTTTTTGTTATAGGGAATGCACAACATTATGATTATACTAAAAGCTATTGATAATACACTTTGGATAGATTGTATGGTATAAGAATATATCTCAATAAAACTGCTTAATACATAAATAATTTTGCAAGAATAACCATAATAGCAGCTATGTAGAGCAAGGGAAACAGAGAGAGATTGTGAGGTGAAGACATTTCTTTGTGTGTCTGTTTTTTGTTTATCATTATTATTGAAATAATGAAAATGCTTTAGTAATGATTGAAGTGAAGAATGCACAACTATGTGATTATACCAAATACCATTATTTGTCCACTTTGGATGAATTGTATGCTTTATTAATATGTATCAATAACATTGATTTATTAAACATACACCCTGATATGTGGCACATTTTAAGCCACTAAGGTTGTGAACTAAATCCCCCAACTTATCTCTCAGGAATAACTGCTGGAGCACAGGTGTCTTTTTGAAAACATAAGCACTGGTGACAAATTTTACTGGGTTGACACAATGCTGAATTTTTTTTTAATCCTTCCATAGGCAGCAAAGTAATTCACACAATGAAACATCAAGATATGCTTCTGTGTGAGGAGAGGTAAGGGAGGCCATATCACCAGTCAGTGTTCACTCAGGAAACCTTGAATTTTCACTAGGCAGTCCAGTCACAGCACAAAGCCCTGGGCACACGGCCATGGATTATACACAGCACCTGCTCTTGAAGCCTTCACAGGGTAACAAGGTAAATCAGTGGTTAAAATACAGCACAGGGTTAGGTGCTGTAAAGTATCATGGGATCAGAGAAGATGGAGCAAATGAATCAGCCAGCTCCTTCCACACAGCTTAGGAGGTGCCCCCACCCCATCTCTATGCACAGCCATCCTCTCTCCAGTTCCACATTATATTGAAATTACCTCCTTGTGTGTCTTTCTCCCAAAAAAGACTCTAAGCAAGGGATACCCAAACTCAGCATTATTAACACTTTGGACCAGATAAATTTTGGGTGTAGGGGCAACCCTGTGCACTGTAAAATGTTTAGCAGCATCACTGGCATCTACCCACTACACACCAGTAACACTTCACACACACACACACCAGTTGTGACAAAAAAA
>JAQZBX010017424.1:14394-35681 GCA_029593785.1 Cabassous unicinctus | reverse complement strand
TCATAACCTTGGCTTTTGTATTTATTTCTTAGCTATGATGCAAAAAACACACACAAAAAAATAAAATAAAATGGAGTTTGTCAAAATTATAAATTTTGTTCATCAAAGCACACTATCAAGATACTGAAAAGACAACCTGCAGAATGGAAGAAAATAATTGAGAGCAATATATCTGCTAAAGTTTTAATTTCAGAATATATAAAGCATTGTTTCAAATCAACAACAAAAAGATAAATAACCCAATTTAAAAATTAGCAAAGGACTTCATTTATATTCATACATATTTCTCTAAAGAAGATATACAATTGACCAACAAGCACGTGATAAGATATTCAACATCATTGATAAATATTCAAATCAAAATCACAATGAGATAAAACTTTACATACACACAAATGACCCACTGTAGAATGGTGTAAACATTGTGCAACTCAGTTTGATTTTTCCTCAAAAATTATCATATAATCAGGTATTCCTATTTCTTGGTATATACCCAAAATTAACACAAACAAGCCCATTTTTTTTTTTGTTGACACCCTATTGAATATCAAAGATATTCTGGGTCTTTTGTGTCCATGAAGACTCAGATATAAATGCAGATATGGGGAAACTGAAAATGGATCCCTTTTTCATATAAATCACAAGGGGATTTTATAAAAGCTGCCTTGAATCTTTTATTAATTTCCCAGTGGCCAACCCAATCAGAGACTGCTTTTTTTAAAAAATGTTTTTTATTAAAAAAAAAATACTTAGTTTACATAAGTGTTACACACAAAAAAAGGGGGATTTCCAATTGCCCCTTTCCCTACACCCACATTTTTCCACATTAACAACATCCTTCATTATTGTGGTACATTCATTACAATTGATGAACACATTTTGGACCATTGTCACTGAGCATGGATTATAGTTTACACTGTAGTTTACTCACTTTCCCACACATTTTTGTAGGCTATAGCAAATATATAATAACCTGTATCTGTCATTGCAATGTCATTAAGGACAAATCCTATGTCCTGAAAATGCCCCCATATTACACCTGCTTTTCCCTCTCCCTGCCCTCAGAACCTCCAGTGGCCACTGCCTCCACATAAATGATATAAGTTCTTACATTGCTAGAATCACAATAAATCTATAGTAGAACACCAGTAATTGTACTTTGGTCCATAGTTCATTCCTCAATCCTGAGGATTCTGGGATGGTGATGCCCATGCCACCTCTAATTGAGAGGGTCTTCGACCCCATAAGGCAGATGGATGGATCTCTCTTCCTTGCAGTTTTAGACTTTCTCAGATCCTTGGGATGGTCATTGTCCATCATCTCCTTATCAGTTGTCCTCGATTAGTCCAATGAACTGGAGAATAGGTGCTGCAATTCTTTTGAGATTCAGGGCCCAGCTGGTACATGGACAGCCCAAATATTTAAGTCTTTTGGATGTAAACCTATCAACTCTAGTAATGATTATAGTTTCGAATAGAAGGGTCAGAAGAGCCATGTGTAGGGAAACCACAACTGAGTCCAACTCTGTCACACTGGGAAGCATAAATTCCAAAGTAGGGCCCACTGACAAGGCATCAAACTCCTGAGCTATCTGTTCTGACTAGAGTGTCTGTATGTCTCTGATTTTAAGGCATCCTTTCTGATCTTCTATTACTGTGCTCCTGGTGGTACCCTTACTAATCTTTCCACTATACCCTATCCTAAAGTGACCACTGGAACTCCACTATCAATGAGTCACAATGCACTTTCAAATTGTCTCTGTTAGTAGATGATGCTTACTTGCACAAGCTTTTGTCCATAAAATTCATCTTTTATGTGCGCAAATGAATGTTTCTTAAGAGGAAGTAATGTGCAACCCTTGTTTAAAATGAAATTATATTGAACTACACTGTTGATGCAAATTATTTATGATTTAACATTTCTTATTTAAGAATATTAAAACTAAGATTTTCACTAGAACAGTAGATATGAAATTATAAAATGTGGTCCAAAAGATTCCTGAGGTTTCATTAAGAGACAGTAAATATTTACTTCTACTATATCAAGTTTAAAGCAAAACGGGGATGCAAGAATTAAAGCTTGTGTTTTTTGTCTTGTTTATTTAACAACCAATTATATTTAAATATATTCTTCATGGGACTAGATTAAACTTTTTTAAAAAAACTTTAAGACATTAAATTAGGGAAACTGAATTGTTCATTTGGAACTGTTATGTAGCAAAATTGCCAGTTGGAGATATGGTACTGACTGCTTGGCAAATAATCCTCTTTGAGACTTACTTGTTTATTCTATACCTAGTTTCCTATGTGTGAATTATTGGTAATCCTTTGGGATAAGGTGGTAACATTATCTTTCAGTTGACTAAAATGCTTCATTTACTTATGAAGTTCATTTTATTTTTTTCTAACTAACCAATATTATATATAGTAGTACTTTCTGGTGCCAGTTTGTTTGGAATTATAACTCAAGGTAGTGTGAATGTGCATGTAATAGATTTAGATTAGATTACCTTTAAGATGGGAATATACATTTTTAAACATTCTTATATAAAATATCAAAGTTTGAGAAACCCTAGAGCTGGATTTTCAATTCTTGGGTAATTCCAAGAAATTAGAATTTTCGGTTTAAAGTAACTATTAGGAGCAAAATGCATGCTTATGACATCATTTCTGATACAAAATACAAATGTGATAGCAGAAGAAGCTAAGCTACTCTAGGCACATGACACAAGAATGTCTGGAAACTTCACTTTTTCCTACAAATATTTTCATAACTAAAAGTAGCCTCGACATGTAAGGAAGATGATGCTCCTTCCTTCTGACTGGAGAAAAGAAACTTTTATCTTTCATATTTTTCTATCTTCCTCATTTATTGTTATCTATCTTCCTTTCTGCTTATTTCAACTATGAAATGCTCTTATGACCTCCTCCCTCTCCTTCATGATGAGTAATGTGAAAGTCTCTGAAGGGTAGTCAAATAGCTGATTCTGCCAAAGATATCCAGATCAAGACTTGTCTCTCACCAATCACAGGATTTTAAAAGTGTTTTCATTGAAGGTCCTAGGTTTGCCCTGAATTTTCAACATGTATTATAGTTTGAGGACCAATCCTTGTAGGAGTCCCTAGTGAGGTAGGCACAGGGACAGATTTACAAAGTAGTAGCTTCCAGGAGTATCCTCTATTATTCCATAGGTTGCAAGACAAAAGCCTTGATTATTTAAGTGTCCAGTCTCTCATGGACTAACTCAAGTGTCAAAATTCACGAGGGACTAGATTAAACTCTAGAAAAAAAAATTAGACACACACACACACACACACACACACACACACACATGCATACACACACAAAATCATTCTGTCATTACTCAGTATATTTCTATCCAGAAAAAATTTTGACCAGAAAACTTAATTACCGTGTAATTACTATGTTGATAGAATTTAAATAAGGGTCATCAAAAGTTTTTCAAAATGGTTATGAGCTTTATTTATGCATAGTCTAATGCAATCCTCTGAAAAATTAAATGTGATTTTAAATATGTATGTATATACATATATAAGTATATATCCATATATATATCTGTGTTTATGTGTTGGATGCTTGGGGTGTGTGTGTGTGTGTGTGTGTTTGTATCTTTGTTTGCCAGGGCTGTAATAACATATACCATTCAATGAATCTGTCTCTTCTGGACTTCATCTCTGGTTCCTCTTCTGTATGCAATTTCCTTAGCTTACAAAGAATTCAGAAATAGGGGATTAGGTCCACACCCATTCAGTCTGGCCATCCCTTACTTAATAACCACTTAAAAGTCCTATTACATATGGTTCACACCCAATAGGACCAGGGGTTAAGACTGGACACGTCTTTTGTGAGTGATAACATTCAATACCCAAATATATATATGTATGTATATATATGTGTGTATGTGTGTGTATATATATATCCACAGATATCTTGATTGTTTTACTAGATAAAATATTATATCTTTCCTGTCCAAATAAAAACTAGATGCCAATGAGGTGTAAACTACCTTGCCCATGAATTATTCACCCAATGAATTTCTCTTGCTGCACTATAACTTTTTTTTTTTTAAGATTTATTTTTATTTATTTATCCCCCCCCTTGCTGCTTGTGCTCTCTGTGTCCATTTGCAGTGCATTTTTCTGTGTCTGCTTGTCTCCCTTTGTTGTGTCATCTTGCTGTGTCAGCTCACCGTGCCGCGCAGGCTGGCTTGCCTTCACCAGGAGGCCCCGGGAATCGAACCCGGGGCCTCCCATATGGTAAACGGGAGCCCAACCAATTGAGCCACAGCCGCTTCCCAGCACCATAACTTTTGCATGGCATTTTTCACTTCTGCATTCCTCAATGTATAGTTAAGAAGGTTAAGCAAGGGAGTCCCAATTGTATAAAATACAACCAACATTTTTTCTACTGGAAATGTGGTTAGTGGGTGAGTTTATATAAATGTACATGGAACAAAAAATATAACAACCACAATAAAGTGTGCTGTACAGGTGGAGATACCTTTCCACCTTCCTTCTGTACTGTAGTTTCTCAGAGAATATAAAATAACTATATAGGAGATAAACAGGATGATGAAACATACCATGCATATGGACCCACTATTGGACACCATTAGCAAATTTAAGACTTGTCCATGCAGGCAAGTTTCAACAAGGGCTGCAAGTCACAGAAATAGTGATCAATCACATTAGGGCCACAAAAGGGCAACCTCAAAACCAAGAAAAGCTGTGCTAAAAATGGATACATGATCCTACCCAAGCTACAATTACCAATGCATTGCAGACATGATGGCTCATGATGGCCATGTGTCTCAGGGGTTTACAAATGGCCACATAATGATCAAAGGCCATGAGGATGAGCACAAAGATCTCCATACACCCAAAGAAATGGGCTGCAAAGTCTTGATTCATGCATTCATGGTAGGAAATGGTCTTTTTCTGAGCAAGGGAATCTACAATCAACCTGGGGGCCAAGGTTGTAAAGAAGCAGGCATTAACAAAGGGCAGGTAGAATAGAAAGAAGTACATGGGACTCCCAAGTGCCCAGCTTGCCTTAATAGTGACCATAATGAGAAAGTTCCCCAACAGAGTTGCAAAGTAAAGAATCAAGAAGATCCCAAATATTGCTTTCTGCTTTCCAGCATCCTGTGTCAACCCCAACAGAATGAATTCAGTCACACTCTTATTCATCACCATATCAGTAGCTCTATGTAGAATGCAGTTGAAAAAATGTTTAAAAAGAAGAAAAAGATTCACATCTTGGTGAGATCAGTGGGCTCAATATTGAATTCCTTGGTTCTGCTCTATCATCTGTTTATTCTAAATGCCATAGGTGTTTACCAGAATCCTCTGGAATTTTTGTAATTCTGCAGATCCCCAGATCTCTCTCAGATTTATTGATTGATTCAGAACCCGTCTGGATTGGACCAAAGCATTTGTATTTGCTAACAAACAGAGAATGATTTTTACACATTTTGATTCCTACCATGATTGAGAAATGCAAAGCTTGTTCTTTCCTCAGCAAATGACTTAATAGATTTGAAACTTGAACTTCTATTAAAAAAAAAACAACAACTGAGATTAAATAACCATGATATGTCATTCCAGCTTTTTATAAGAATATTTTTAAAAATGTTTTTATACCCATACACATATACATGTTTATTTATTTATGCACTTTAGAATTTGAAAAATACTCTTCCAATATAAATAAACATTAATATTTTTAAAGAATCCCTCCTGAAAAAAATATACACAAATAATTTCACTCATTTTTCTGTTTATTTTACCTGACAACTTAAGAATCTTGGGTAGAATATGCTATTGAAAATCTATTTTGCCTTTTACCTATGCCTGAAAATGTCAGCTTCATTAATGGCCCTGAGAAAACAAATATTTGGATAATACTTTGACTTGTTAAACTGGAGTGAATCTATTCTTTATCTTACTATTGATTTTATCCAATTACTCAGTTTTATATTGAATATTGAGCTTCTCTATTTATGAATTAAAATTGATACATAATGACTAAAATTATTAACACCCAAATCTTGTTTTACTCATATATACATATATATATATATCTTTATGCTGAATTTCACAGGTTTCTTCTAAAAACATTTGAAAGATATTGTATAATCCCTAAATATAATTTTATGATTTTTGCACTTTAAGTCTTTGTTCATCTACACATAAAATTTATGTAATTGAAATAGTCAGATAATATTATATTGAATTAGATTTTCACTCAAAATTATTATAAGCAGCTTTCTCATGTTGTTATAGTTTTCATATTTTATGACCAATTTAATGATATGATATTTCATATATTTTAATAAAAGCATATATTTGACTACTTTTCCATTGAGGCATTTATGTTGTCTCTAATTTTTACCCTCATTAATAGTCCTATAAGCATATATAGATTTTCAAAGTGCAATGTTGCCGCATTTGCTGGAATTTTTGTTGTTAGTGATATATATTAAAATTATTTTTCAGTATTGTATACCCTTTATTAACTATATTTTATTACAGAATGATACATGATTGTGATAGTAATTTCAGATCAGGAGAAAGTGTGAGTAAAAAATAAAAATATCTCTCCCAATTTTTTGAATTGATAATCCTATGCTCCAGATATAAACACTTTTGTTTTAATATATCCTTCCAGAAATTTTCTAAAGAATATTTGCAAATGTTTATGTGAATATATTTTACAATATCTTGTATAGGCCAATATTTTAAGGTTGATTTTGTAGAGAAATTGACACATATCCAAAATATAGGCTGTCTTGTGATTTTATCTTATTATCTCAGGTTAATAGCAATTACATTATATATTTTTAATTTTCATTTTAAAATATTACCAACAAAATTTTGTTTTTTATGCACTTCTTTTAAAAATGTTTTCCTTCATTTTTTTCCAGCTCATCTATTTGAATCATTATTTTACTTAGGATGAATATTAATCTAGCACAATAATTATTACATATCTTAGTTAAGATTTCAGCTACTGGAGCTAGATGGCATGAGTTCAAATCCCAGCTCCACTATTTACTAGCTGTGATCTTAGCCAAGCTTCTTAAATCATAATCAGGTATACTGTGCCAATTAATGAAAAAAGATCTGGCCCAGAGTAAACACCATGCATGTCTCAGCCTCTGTTTTCCCACTGTTATGAAATTGTTCTTTCTTTCCCTTGTTTTTTTTTTTTGTTTTTTTTTTTTACCCAGGAGGTCCGGGGGTCAAACCCAGATCCCTCCATATGGGAGAGGGACGCCCAACCATTTGAGCCACATCCGCCCCCCTCCGTTGTATTATTTGTCTTCTACTGTCATTGTTTTACTTTTTTTTAGAGCATCCAATTTTCCCATTGTAATTTAGATCATTTTTTCAAAATAAATAAATAAAATTATCATATGTATGCCATTTTCTTACATAATTCCACATTTATCTTTTGTTTTAAACATTGAATCAAAATAAGCTGGAGATATTGTGAGGAATTGGGGAAAATGTTCCTCTCTTCTTAACATCTTAAATGAGTTTTAAGATAAATGTAGATAGGGTCATTAATTATGTAAGACACCATGTGGGAGGTGTTAGAAGAGTAGAAAACATGCAGAGAAGAGTTCAATTTCCTAAAGTACAGACAGGAGAGTGAGGAATTTAAAATTATGTAAGAGATGGGCTAAAAATTTAAGTGGAAAACATCAGGTTTCAAACCAGGTTCTCTGAGATGCAAATGTTCAGAAAATTTGATGAGAGCTGTGAGCACAGCTATCAATTGCTAGAGTCTGAAGCCACACTACCTGGAGTCATCCACACTCCACCCTACCATCCAACAGTATTGTGACATTTAACAAGATCCTTGATAGCTCTAAGCTTTATTTTATTTGCCTGAATACAGAAATTATAAAACAATCTGCCTTTTAGTGTTATAAATTTTAAATAATTTAATATGTACAAAATATATAGTTCCTGCAATAAGAGTGCTTACTACTAGGTTTCCAATGTTTGGAAAATATTCATTAAAATTGTCAGCTTACCCATAATAAAGCTGCATAAATTTATTAAACATTAATTTCCTTTTCTGCATGTTTGAAATCATTTCACTACTGTGGATGGTACTGGTTGTCCCATGGTGATCAGAGGCCAAGATGAACATTTTTAAACATCTTTAAAAAATAAAAAAGAGCAAATGAATAAAATGTGAAGAATGGCAGCAAAACAAGGGGTCATGTGACAGGAATTAAATAGATCCTTGATTATGAAAAGTTTGGGAACCAGAGATCTGAAAAGCAGAAGAATGAGAGCATTTGGATAAGAAAAATGAAATGAAAGATTTAGTGGAAATACTTTGCCACATCAAATAGATCATATGAATCCTCTAGTTTACCCTGTCTAAAAACTCATAGTAGAAAAGCCTAGGAAAGTAAGTTGCCCTCATGGTTAAAGTCCATATAAGCCAGGTTATGAAATTTTGAAATTATTCCATTGGCAAAATAGAAAAATTGGAGTCAAAGAAAATTGAGAGCAGCTTCTATTAAGATTTATTCAGTTCCTAATACATAAGAACAAAACACATTCAGATATATTTAAGATTATTTGCCAGCATTATTTTTAAGGCATATTGTCCAAAAGACTTTAAGATTAACTGTAATGATGTGACTACCTCCTTCAAGATATCAGAGCCCCATTGCAGATATCTGGTTTTCTGTTCCCTGAAAAGAAAAAAAGTAGAAACTCAGTGGATTCTTTGTGGCTTCAACAAAATAAAGACTGGCACTGTGGTCATTCCAAGTATGACTCATCGGTGTCTTCAGACTTGGCAATTGCTTTCTTAAAAAAGAATCAAAAGGTCTTTCAAATCTCCATGCAACAATATCAGGTTAGAGAACCCAAAGATTTGGATTCTAGTAATTCTGCCAAACATGTACCTTGATGTTGGTCAAATTGGTTTAGATATAATTCTGAGTATAGATATTTGCAAAAGAGAGGGATCAAGGAGAAATGTCAAATTTATCATTTTTGTATTTGTAAACAAAGAATATAATAATCATCTCACACTGTGTTGAGTATTCATCAACTTTTAAATAAACTGTATTCCTTTAGTGGAAAAAAATACTACTTTGGATGAGATATCTTTGTGAGTTTCATTGTGAGAAACAATAACAGAAATTCAGACAGAGACTTCATAAATGCCAATATCACAAATGGCCACTCTTAGGATTTTAAGTAGATCCTGACTGGTTTTTATTGAGTTACTTAGATTCACTGATTTTCTCTGCTCTTCATGCTTTCCTTCCTTGACTTTTTATCCCACTTGCCATCCTTTGAAAGGAAATACTGACATTTGAAAAATGTAATGAGTCATAAATTAAAATATGGATCCTAATTATGGTTTTAAAATTAATATTTGAGGTACTCAGTGAGCATTCAAGTCCTCTAACAATGCACCATAATCTATTGCCCACTATTCCTCCTGGTGCTTCTGCTTAAGCTTGCTCTAGTCAAGCATGACATTTGATATCCCTCATAAACATACAACGACAGCCCATTTTCTAATATTTTTTCACAGCAACTTAATGCTTTTTCCTCTGCTATAATCTCAAATCTCCAATTTTACCTGTGGAGAGAGTACCAAGTTAAAATACCATCTCCTCATGAAAGCCTTACTAGACTTCCTCAGCCACAAAACTTGTTTACTACCAGGCTTCTACTGTCTCTCCCTCACTTTAGTTTAATTATATGATGTAATCTCTAATTATATCCATGTCTCATTTTTGACTTAACATCTTTTGTTCATTTGATCATATAATATCTCTTGAGCTAAGTAAGACAAGTCAGCATTCTTCTTTGTGCACTTCAGTGTAGGGTGGGAGGCAGAGTTTCACTGAGAACCCTCAGTGTGGCCCAAGACCAGAACCCAAGCCTTCATGTTCCCTGGCAGTCTCCCTGTAACATCTCACCTCCATTGCCATACCACGCATCAGACTCCAACCATCCATGTAGAGTCAAGACAATGCCAAGAATAATAAACAGGTAAAGAGGGAAGTCACTGACATGGTCAGTACCTGTGCTGACTAAGAAATGGATGACATCTACTGGATGCATCAACAAAGAAATAAGCATTTTATATGTATATTTGAAAAATAATAGTGGGGGGAAGGATTAGACAATGAGGGAAGGAGTAAGAGCCAGAGGGATAAAGGGTCACAGATGGCAAGAATCAGAGAAGGATGAAGAATCAGGAGATTAGATAGGGAAAAATTCATACTGTAAGGGAAAGCAAAGAAGCATTTTATGGATAAAGATTACTTTAACAGTATTTTATCCCATGATTTAATTAAATAATTTGCTCCTCTTTCCTATACTATACATATTATTCCTTAACACAGCAGGAGAAAGAAGATGTAGCTTTTGACCACATATCCAAGTATGCATCCCTATCTTTTTCCTGCCCGTAACCTTTGCAAATAATGAATCTGCACATTTAGGGTGCTATAACTTAGCCCCATTCACTGTACTCCCATTTTAATCATAATTGGTCTGAAACAGATCTGTACAAAGCAGAGGTCAGTGAAAAGTGTGGCTCTCTGAAACATCAAAATGTTCAAATCACTGTGGGAAATATGTCCCAGGAACTTCAGGTTTCTCAGGAGACAGAACTAGATGATGGTAAATACCTTAAAACTTATCTTTTTCTTGTAAACAAAGAGATGACATCCAATAGAGAGGTTGAGGAGTGAGTTGCTAAAACAGTGTGTCCTGGGAACACAAGTTCAGGGCACAACAGAAACTTCCAGCAAATGATCATTTTATTGCACAGAATAAAGTGTCCAGAAAGAGCAAATAATATCCTTGAAACTTAAATAGCACAAAGAGTCCAAAACAGCAGGGGTAGAAGTCCCATCACAGCCAGTCTCCCTGGGTAACCGAAAACTGCTCTGATTTGGGTTTGATAGATGGTAGCTCTGCATGCCCCACTTCACTTTGGAGAAGAAAAACCATTCTATACTGTTTGAGTGTTTTCACTAACCTCGGGGAGAGGGTGCCCTGTCACTGAGAATTCCTGTTATGAGAAGCATCTAGGGCTGCTTGTTTCTGGTTTCTGGGTTTAAGGTCTGGCCTTGCCTTTTCATTAGACTTAACAGTTTGTGGAGAGGCACACAGTGGAACACTAGTTGGAAGAATGGTACACAATAGTAAAATAGGTGATGTAGCTGAATGCCAGAGGATGACTGTTCTGTGGATGTGTGACTTTCCAGTAAAGAAGTTGAGGGTAGGTGAAGTCTGGGTAATGGCCACTTCACAAATACTTCTCTAACTGAGGTCATAGCTTTTCTTTTTTAATTTGTTTGTTTTAAAGATTAATCATGTGCCCTGCATTTGCAATATGTAAATTGTAAATCAGATAGATCCACTCTTGCTTGCTCTTTCAGGATCTAAAGTGAGGGAAAACTCCCATAGAGAGCCAATTTTTGTAAGGCTGGAGTTAGATGCTGTAAAAGGGTCTGTTATACTGACAGGAGGAAAATAAAGTTCCTACCACTGCTTCCTTTCTAGAAATAAAAAAGAAAATATCCCTGATAGTCTTTGGTAGAAATCTATCTAAATTCACCTCTATTGTCCCAAAGCATATTGTGGATGAGCAGATAAATTAAAGATTTCTTTTTCCTCCATCAGATATTTATAGGAATTCCATAATAGTTCACAAATGATCAGAACTGCCTTTCTGCCTCCAGAAGTTCAAGAATTACTACCCTCCCCTCCCAAACCTGAAGGGACTCACCCAGGAAAACTAACAAGGAGATGATGGTGGACAATGACCATCCCAAGGAACTGAGAGAGTCTACAACTACAATCAAGAGTCCCATCCATCTCAGTGAACTTCTTAGCACAGTTAGTCCAGAAGCACTAACTAAGCCCAGTCAAGGCTATCAATAGGCAGATTTCATCTTCATTCCTTTTCTTCTCTCCCGTTTTTAGTAACAGCTTCCATTTCCTTAAGCAAGTGCTCATCACCACATTTCTGACACACACACAAACACTGCTCCAAGGAAAGGTATACTTTCAAACTCATATCAAGGTGTAGACAACTAAAAGTTACCAAAGACTTTGTAAATCAAAACTCTAAATCCTGTTAAAAAGATTTGACACAATTGAATGCTGGTTCTATCATTTATGTTTCTGGGACTTTAGCAAATGTATTATCTTCCCCTAGTTTCCTATTTTTGTTAACTGTTGATTAGAATACTTATTACTAGTCCTAATGATCATAATGGTGCTGATAAAATATACTAAAGTGTAAATAATTTTAATAAAAACTTTTTTAAAATTTCTTTAATTTCTAAAACATTTTGCTGTTGGTTATTCAGTAAATAAAGGAAAGAAGAGGATACAAAGAAAAAATTACACAAATTTATTTGTAAATCAACTCCTTTATAATTAAAACAACAAAATTTCCACAAATATCAAGCGTACATTTATGTGTCTTGACAAATGTATACACCCATGTAATGACCACCATTTCCATCACACCAAAAATGAATCTTCCTGCCCCTTTGCAGTCAATCACTTTTTATAGTTTTTTCAATGACCTCTTCTTTTCACAGACAAAGAATTAGATTTTCTCTTTTTGCACAGTAAGGTGTATTAGTCAGTCAAAGGGGTGCTGATGCAAAATACCAGAAAACAGTTGCTTATTATAAAGGATACTTATTTGGGGTAGAATTCCACAGTTACCAGGCCATAAAGCATGTTATTTCCCTCACCAAAGTCTATTGCCACATGTTGGAGCAAGACAGCTGCCAAAATCTGTGAGGCTTCAGGCTTCCTGGGTTCCTCTCTTCCCGGGGCTTGCTTGTCTCTGGCTCAGCTCCTCTGCTATCTCCACAAGGTCAGCTGTAGACTATGAGGCTCTCTAGGCTTTGCCTCTCTCCACAAGGCCAGATGTAGACTATCAGTTCCCAGGGCCTTCTCTCTTTCCTCATGACAAAGCTTCTCTGTGTGTTCACTTCTCAGGGCTCCTGCATTAATACTCAGCATCAGAACTCCAACTCAAAACTCCAACTAACTCCTTTTCTCTACCATGTAGTTTTATCTCTGAATCTCTGCCCACAAAGGGAAGGGGATACAATGTCCTACTGATGTGACCCAATCAAAGCCCTAATCATTATGTAATCATGCCCAGAAGAAAGATCAGTTTATAAGCATAATCCAATATCAATTTTTGGAATTCATAACCATACCAAACTGCCACATAAGGAGAAAAAACAACTCTGGAATTTATTTTCCTACCAGAAAATATTTTACTGGTAGGAAAATATTTTACAACGTAATGTTGTAACCCTTGTGTTCCTATAGTTGCAAAAGAAGTTGAGGATAGAAATACTTGAGATTAAATAGCAACCTAGTAATTGTGGCCAGCTCCAAACAAAAATGAGAAATTTCTCAGAGGCCATCATGTTCCAGTACTGTACATTTGAACCTAAATAGACCGACCCAACTTTTGGATCATATGGAATGCACTTGATACAATGCATTCTCTTGATTTTGCAGTGATGCAAATTATATTACCTTATTGTTGACTCTTCAGCAGGGATGGAGTAATAGAGGATACAAGATGTTAGTGACTGGGAGTTGCAATTCTAAAATGTAACCAGAAAAGTCATATAGAGAAGGTACAATTTAATAGTAAACCAGGTTAAGTGAGGTTTTAAGCCAGAAACATATCTGAAGGAAGAATAATAAAGTCATAGGGAACAACTTGTGCAAAGTTTTTTAGGCAGGAGCATGCTGAGAGTCAAGTAAAAATT
The DNA here is from genome assembly GCA_029593785.1 of Cabassous unicinctus. Taxonomy (NCBI): domain Eukaryota; kingdom Metazoa; phylum Chordata; class Mammalia; order Cingulata; family Chlamyphoridae; genus Cabassous; species Cabassous unicinctus. Next base: position 21,844 of record JAQZBX010017424.1, on the reverse strand, counting down.
TGGTAGGATCAATAGTTTGTATATCACAGAGGGGTTCAAGGAATTCTTAGAGTTGGGCCATGGTACATGTAAATGGGAAGTAATAGAGGTGGGGTTGGAAAGTAGTGGGTATGAAATTCAGTTCATCGAAAGTTAATAACAAGATCTACAGTATAACTATGGGACTGAGCATCTAAAATGATTAAAGATTATTGAAAAACTATTGGGTAATGAGTCAATTAATAAAACAGCATTTTGGAAAGATCATCTTTGTGGATGTTAAAATCATCAAGAATTATGGCAGAAATATGGTGGAGTTACAGTAATCAGGAGTCAAAACCTTCAAGGAATGAAGTGGAATGACCTGGTAAACCAAGGATGACTAAGAAAGAAGGGCTGCAAGTGGCATAGTCTGACAGAGATTAAGTAGTACTGTTAAACAATGATACCTAAAACCTCCTTTCCAGGGACATTGGCATGAGAACTGTGAGAGAAAACAGCACCCACTTAAATGGAAGCAGCATCCAGAGTGGAGGACCAGGAAAGCAAGCAGATAAATGCAATAGTCACACAAGAGATTGAGAATATAGGTGATTCTGATAATTACTGTCCCAAAATTCAGAAGTACAATGATAGAGATTGTGCAGGGATGAAAATTAAGACCAAAAGGGGTCTTCAACAGAGCAGGAGAAGGATAAAAGTACAAATTTAAACAATCTCATAAATAAAAGAGTAGTCCCTAATTTGAGAAGCATTCATTCAAACTCTTCAAATCCTTGGAACTCACAAAGTCCTGGATTTGTTACTGGATGTTTTAAATAGCATAATCCACCAGAGTGTGAGCTTAGAAGACAAGGACAGAATATTACTTGGTGCATAAACAGGAGTCAATAAATATCTGTCAAATTGAAATTAATTTTGAATAAAAATGCTTCTGTGGATGTTCCTGGTTCTCGATGCCTGTGTCAGACATTGCTAGATGTCCACTAAAATCCTTAACCCTCTTCAGCAGTAACAGAGTTCCCTGGGTTCATGGTCTCCCAAGCAGAGCTCCTGTGTATAACAAAAATAAGATGGAAATCTGGTAGCCAAACCAAAGTAAAAAAAAAATCTTTTAGTCAATTTCTGAAACTTCCTTCTGTATATCTATTTTGATGAACCACAAATTCAAGTGTTTTGAGTTTTGATGGTCAATTTGCATTCATATCGTTAATTGAAAAAAAATCATCAAATGCCCTGGGTAGTGGATTTCTAGCAGTTTCTGACAAAGCTACCTGGCACCAGGAACATGCACAGAGAATTTTTTTATTGAATATACTCCAGCCCTCTTTGCTACTAAGTGAAGTTCAGTGACTAAGTTCTTATTGACTGGTTGTAGGCAAAAAGGGTATGTGTAAGTTCCAAGATGAAATCTGAAATATTGAGTGTGTACTTCTACAAGTTTATTTCTTCTTTTTGCTACCTGAAACCAGACTGGTGGTATCACAACTGTACATAACAGAGTCTTTGGAAAGACTTTACAAAGAGTGGTGAACATATGGATAACATGATGTTAAATTAAATTGTGATTCATTCTGGGGTGGAAACCATAATTCAGCATTTCTAACAATCTCCCTGGAGATGTTAATGATACTAGGATATGGATCACATGTTGAATATGAAAGCATTGTGGAGGGAAAAGAAAAAGATAGAAAGGAAACTGAATCCATAAATGAAGAAGAGAAGATACACTGCCCTGTCAACCTGGATCATGTAAATGAGTCACACATCAGAAAGAATAAACTTCCTATATGTTAAACAACTCTTTCATTGGGTCTCTCTTTTATAGACACCTAGTATTACTCCAAGTAAAAGCATAACAACAAAAACAAACAAACATGATACCACTCTCCTATTTATATAAATGTATTGTATTTCTGGGGGAGTAATTGGGTTTCCATTATTATACAAAGAAGAACTTGCTTTTTGAATACTTTTTGTATTTTTCTGTTAATGATATAAGTTGTGTTGACCGTAATAATGTACACCATTGGAGTTTGAAGCAAATCAAAGTAGATATATAAGCAGTAAAAATCAGATGTTGCCTCTCCCACCATAAAGGATCTACAGATTAGGGTCTGACCTTCAGATTTACTGGACACATTGGAATCTATTAATGTTCAGAGATGGACTTCTTTGCATGGCCTAGCTCATTTTTACCAAATAAAAATGGACCTGGAATGTAAACCTGAGCATGAGTTTACTAATTGCTTGGGAAAATGCAATTAAAGAACAGGCCTATATATGTACAATATTATTATCTATTGCTGAATAACAAATTGCCAAAAATTCAGCATATTGAAACATTTCTCATATTTTCTCAAAGTTTCTGGGAATCGAGAGTGCAGGCACAACTAAACTTCATGAAGCACTGGGTTCTTCTGTGGTGTGTCACAAGGCTGCAATCAAGGTGTCAGCCAGTGCTGTGATCACATTTGAAGGCTCAATTGGAGAAGGATCTGCTCTCAAAATCATGTGGTTGCTGGCAGAATTTAGTTCACTACAAGTGGTTAGACTGATGGGTTCAGTTCTTGCTGGGTTTTGGCTAGGTGCTGCCCTCTGTTCCTTGCTATGTGGACATCTCCAACCCTGGCAGCTTGCCTCATCAAAAGCCATCAAGAAAGAGTCTGAGAGCAAGACAGAAATTACAATCTTATGCTCATAGCCAAAGAAGTGACAATCCTTACATTTACCATACTCTATTGGTTAGTAGGAGAACGTATATCCCACCCACACTCAATGGAATTTGATGCCACAGGTGTGAATATGAGGGGCAAGAATAATTTCATGAATTTAGATCCTCTTTATGCCCACCCTATTTATTAGTCAGTATATGAATTTTTAGCAAAAAACAGTCTTCATAAAATGTAAATTACCATGGGAGGTTTTTTTTTTGCCTGAGGAAAGAATCATTAGCAGACAGTCTCACAACATTTCAGTGATTACTGGGATTTAGATAATCATAATTGACTGGATTAGAGTGCCCAATCACTCCCAGAGTATAACTCTAAGTTTTAAGTCATGCACTTCATTTCCATTTTTCTATGTACATGCATAGTTTACATAAGAAAATATATTTTTCTACTACACTGAATTTGTTTTCTAAAGCATAGAACAATTTTCTTAATTTTAAATATTAAATAGAACTCTTTTAAAGGAAAAAATATATCATGACCCCCAGTTTTAATGCGAATATTTACAATATAATATTACAAATATAGATGTGTAAATATAAAATGAGATATAAATGCCTTATAATTATAGCATTTATATAAACAAAAAGCTAAAATAAATTTTCAAACAACTGCAACACTACTATTAAAATTAAATTAGCAGCAAGATGATGTTGGTTTAGGAGGGCACTCGCTGACTCGCTCTCTCACTGCTGATTGTGGACAGGGTCCTGCCCAGGGGTCTGTGTTGTGGGTGCATGGAGTGAGAAGCTTGGGACATTCATCTGGAGGCAGCTCAATGGTGTGGATTGCTTGGTAGAGATTCATGAGTTTTAACCCTGCCCGTGGAGGTTCACACAGACAGCTGAGCCCCACCATCAGGGAAAAAGGCTGGTTTGAGCCATGACTCCCGCCAGCAACCTGGTGAGAGAGAACATCCTCTGAGAGTGGGAGGGTTCTGGTAAAGGGTTGAGGGGGTTTCCTTTCTGTGGATTTGTCTGCCTGGAACCCCTTGCAGCTTTGGGGAACAAAATAGCTGGCTTGAATCAGGACTAGACAGAGGGGAGTGGTGAATCTGCTGAGGAAGTTGATTTACCGAGCTGCCCAGGGATATGCCCCAACTCCCGCCGACAAGCCAGGGACACGGAGTATTCTCTGAGAGTGGGATGGTTCTGACAGAAGGTGGAGAGGGGTTTCCTTTCAGTTGATTTGGCTGCACGGATGCCCTCATAGTTTTGGGGAGCAGATAAGCCAACTTGAAGCAGTGCCAGCAGATAAGCAACTGAGGGGAGAGGTGAATCTACTGAGGAAGCCTGATTTACCCAGCAGTCCAGTGATGCTGAGGCTTGGCTCCAGAGGGGGCAGGGTCAGTCAATTTTATCATTCTGCATGGACCAGCATCAGAGATTCAACTTCCCTGGGGAGGCCAAGAGGCGGGAAGTGCTTGATTAGTTTCCATAAGCCTAGTTAGGGTCCCATCAGTGAAGGGGGTGATCTAGAAGAGGAATTCTCTTGGGTCCCTTATTTCACACACGCAAAAAAAAAAAAAAGGAAGACAGTCACTTTAAAAAATAAAAAATGAATTTTTCTTTTCAATTTAGTTTAATAGCTAAAACCTGCCTGAAAACCTGCAGAAAGAACCTTGCAGGGCAAATGATTGATAACCACAAGCAGGCTGAGAGGTTCCACGAGGGCCCAAGAAGGAACACAGTTCTTCCTTACATTTGTTTTACTGCTTGCTTGTGTGATTGCTTGGTTTTTCTGTTTATTTGTTGTCTCTTGGTTTTCTTTCCTGTTTCCACCCCCCTTCTTTTTTATTTTTTAATTAAGTGCTGCTAGCTTGTCTCTTCTTTGCTGAGCTTCTTCTTCAGTGAGTTCCCATTCTCTGTCTATATTAATTTTGACTCCCAAGCTGTCTCTATTTCTTCCTTCATCTTTCTGCCTTCTGCTTTCTGTTGTGGTTCTTACATACCACGTTTTTTCATTAGCCCACAACTTAAGGGTGTCAATTTCTATTCTATATATTCTGTTTTCTTCTTTTTTATTAATATTAACTTTTCCTTTCAGCCCTTTCTTTGCTCTTTCTCTCCGTCCTCATCATTCTTGCCTTCTAAATCATTATATATATATTCTTCTATTAGGTTTCCCAGTCCATTGTAGGTACTCCACTTTTTTCCCTATTACTCTACACTGCCTACATGAGCTAAATATTTGTTTCACTAAGTCTTAAATGGCCCTTCTTCTACGTTTTATCAATATTACTATTATCCTTCCTCCTTTCTCATATCTTTCAATTCCTATGGCTTTAATCTTTTGCCTTCAAGGGAATATAGAAAGAAGCAAGGAAATGAAATAAGAAGAAAAAGTGTCAAAGAGAAAATTTAACACATACACAGAACCACTAGCTAAATAAAACTCTAGAGCAGAGAGAGAAGCTAATCAACTGAATAAATCCATCAAGATAAAATGATGACTAGAATGCAACAAAAAATTATAAACTACACTGAGAAACAGGAAGGGATGGACCAGTCCAATGAACAAACTAAAAACCAGGAAGAGATGCAGAACATCAAACAACTAATCAAAGCTTTCCAAAAAAAATCATGGACCAACTTAATGAAGTGAAGGAAGAGATTAAGGATATTAAGAAGACACTGGGAGAACATATTGAAGAAACTGTAAGCATACATAAAAAGATAAAAGATATGATGGTGATCAATAGCACAATCTAAGAAATAAAAAAGACGCTGGAGTCACATAACAACAGATTTTAACAGGTAGAAGAAAGACTATGTGATGTGAAAGACAATACATCTGAAGTCAAACAGACAGACAAAAAGATAGAAAAAATCCAGCAGAGACTCAGGAATTTAACCGACAACACAAAATGTACAAACATATACATTATGGGCATCCCACAAGGAGAAGAGAAGGGAAAGGGAACAGAAAGAGTGTTGAAGGAAATAATAGCTGAAAACTTCCCAACCCTATTGAGAGAGATGGATGCACAGATCCAGGAAGCACAGCACACTCCAACCAGTATAAATCCCAACAGGCCAACTCCAATACATATACTTGTCAAAATTTCCAATGCACAAAACAAAGAGAAAATACTCAAGGCAGCAAGAGAAAAGAGAACCATCATGTACAAGGTAAGCACAATCAGATGAAGTGCTGATTTCTCATCTGAAACCATGGATGCAAGAAGGCAGTGATATGACATAGTCAAAGTATGAAAAGAAAAAATCTTCCAGCCATGAATTCTCTATCCAGCAAAACTGGCATTCAAAAATGATGGAGAATTCAAAATATTGACAGATAAACAGAAATTAAGAGAATATGCAAATAAGAAACCTGCACTTCAAGAAATACTAAAGGAAGTTCTAAAAGTTAAAAGGAAAACTCAAGGGAGAAAGAGTTGGAGGAGAGTTTAAAAACAACTAAAAAGACAAAAATAGAAAGAAAACAACATATGACATACATTAACCCAAAGAAAATATGGCTGAAGTAAGAAATTCATTGCAAGTAATAACATTGAATGTTAATGGATTAAGTTCATCACTCAAGAGACACAGATTGGCAGAATGGATACGGAAATATGATCCATCTATATGCTGTCTACAAGAAACCCACCTTTGACCCAGGGATTCCAGGAGGCTGAAAGTGAATGGCTGGAAAACAATTTTAAAAGCTAACAATAGCCAAAAAAAGGGCAGGAGTAGCTATTATAACATGCAACAAAATAAAATTTAAATGCAAAACTCTTGTAAGAGACAAAGATAGACACTATATATTAGTAAGGGGGGTAATCTCTCAAGAAGACAAAACAATCATAAATATTGATGCACCTAATCGGGGTGCCTCAAAATACATGAAGCAAAAACTGGAAAAACTACATGGAGAAGTAAATGCCTCTACAATTATAGCAGGTGACTTTAACACACCATTTTCATCATTAGACAGAATATCTAGACAGAGAATCAATAAAGAAACAAAGTCTCTGAACGATACATTAGAGGACCTGGACTTCATAGACATATACAGAACACTACACCCAAATACAGCAGGATTTACATTCTTCTTGAGTGCACATGTATCATACTCCAAGATAGACCAGATGCTAACCCACAGAACAACTCTCAATGAATTCAGAAAGATTGAGATTAGACAAAGTAATTTCTCTGACCACAATGCAATGAAGTTTGAAATCACAAAAGGCCAGAGAAACAGATTAGGCACAAAGATATGGAAGTTAAACAACACACTCTAGACAAACAGTGGGTCAAGGAGCAAATCTCAAAAGAAATCAGGAACTACCTTGAAACTAATTAAAATGACAACACAACATATCAATACCTATGGGATGCAGCCAAACCTGTCCTGAGAGGGAAGTTCATAGCCATAAATACATATATTAAAAAAGAAGAAAGAGTTAAAATTGAACACCTAACTGCACACTTGGAGGAATTGGAAAAACAACAACAAACTAAACCTAAAGGAAGTAGAAAGAAGGAAATAACAAAGAATAAGCAGAACTAAATGAAATAGAGAATAAGAAAGCACCAGAAAAAAATAAACAAAACCAAAAGCTGGTTCTTCAAGAAGATCAATAAAATTGACAAACCCTTAGCCAGACTAACAAAGAAAAAGAGAGAACAGATTCAAATACACAAAATAAGGAATGAGCAAGGGAATATCACTACTGACCCCACAGAAATAAAAAGTATCATAGGAGGATACTTTGAAAAATTATATGCCAA